>JBCJKH010056162.1:86760-108762 GCA_039877255.1 Loriculus beryllinus
GGACGACATCTCGGTATTGCACATTTGCCTGTAATAAAACCAGAACAACGTTAGAAGGGCACACACAGCAACACAACCCAGGTCCCCTCGCACAGCCTGCCCGGCGCTCCGACACCCCGGCGGGGTCCATTCACCTCGATGGCCTCGTCCAGCCCACACGCCGAACTCCGGCGCCGGGCATCTGGAGCTAGTCGGGTTGGGTTAGGCCGGGCTTTATATAGCGTTGCCAAGAGGAGGCAAGTCGGGGCTTAGCTCCTCGGCCGGCTGCGGCCCGACATGCCTGAGCATGACCGGGAGAGGTGGCGCTGCCGAGTCACGGCGGGGGGGGAGCCTGGGGGGGGAACGGGGGGGGGGGGTGGTGGAGGCGGGAGGGGCCTCCGCTGACTCACCACAGCCGCCGCCGCCACACGCGGTGGGGGGGGGAGGAATGACGGCGAAGAGGCGAAAGGCCCCGTCTCCATGCTCCCCCCGCCTTTCCCCCGCGTCGGCCTCGCTCCCCCACGCGGCGCTCCAGCCGCCCCTCCCCCAGCCCCGAGGCCGCCCCACGCGAAAAGCGAGCCCTGAGCGAACCCTCCGCCCCTGCCCCCGAGCGAACCGGCATCCCCACGCACCGCCAGCCGTGCCCGCTCCGCTGCCCGGCCCGCAGCGGCCGGGGACCGGGGTCACTATCACACCGCGACGCGGTCCGCCGCCAACGCCGCCATTTTGGGCGCCGCGCGGCGCGGACCGTTGGTCTCCGCAGCGCCCCCTAACGGGTTCGGCGCAACAGCCGCGGAGCGCCGCGCGCGGGGGTGAGGCGGTGGCCGTGAGGCAGGCGGGTGCGGGGCGCGCTGGACACAGTGTCTGTGGCGTCGGGAGGAACGGAACAGAACAGAACAGAACAGTGCCCGGGCAGAGGGACAAAGGGGTTTAGGGCCTGGCAGCAGCTGGGACAGTAAGAGCCGCGCCCAGGGTCTGTGGGAAGCAGGAGGCTCGGCCTGTGCTTTGCCGGTGGCTTTTTCTCTTCTCGTCTGTGTCCCTCCAGATGTTGTCCATCGCCCCGTTTATCCCTTGCCGAATGTTTCAGAATGTTTCGTGGCCAGTCCACGAAAACCGTCGGGTTGTGGTAAACAAAACATGTGGCTTGTGGAAGTGAAAAATTGAGGAGACAGGGCTGGAAGAGCAGAGCCTTTTGCCAGCAACAAGTCTGAAAAGCGACGTATCTCCACTGCCACTAAAAATGTAGGTTTTATCTGTTTGCAGATGTCAAACAGCTCTGACTTCCCCTCAGACACATGGGGCAGTTCTGAGGAGCAGCCCTGGCTGCGTGGAGCGAGGCCGGGCAGCCCCCGCCTGCTGGAGCCCTGCTTCTGAGCTCTGGTTCTGAAACATCAGCCTTGTTTGGGGATAAACAGCTGTGAGACTTGTGACAGCAGCCCTGTACTTCGTAAATGCAGCTGCAGCAGACGTTAGTGGCAGAAAACATTATGTGAGTTTATTTCAAGGCAGAAACTTCCTTAGAATCCGCATAGATTCAGGAACACAAGAAAAGTGTCGGTTGCCTGGCTAATAGGTAATGACACTTTTGCATACTAGTTTGATGTGCAATGATCATTTGTGCCTTTTCAGTTGGGCTTTTTTTTTTTTTTTTTCACTGTTATTTAGGAGAGGAAACTAAGATGAAACTTTACCTCCACAGAGAACTGGATGCTGCCACATCATCCTGTATTCCTGTCATTTCCCATTCTATAATTCTGAGTATCTGCAGACTATCTGGAAGTATGCTATTTTGATAGGTGCTTATTACTTGCTACACTTCAACTAGAACTGGTTAGTTTCTAGTGTGATTCCTGTTTATAATTCTCAGGTTTCTTCTTTGCCCATGGTGTAATTTTAAAATGATATTTGAATAGTGAAAAGATTTGTTAGAGAACATGAGCACTGCAGATAGATAGTGTTTAGGCTAGAGCAGAGTAAGCATGATGCTAATTTCCTGTGACAACTAACTTGTCCAAACAAGCAGTGGGTAAGTGCCTGGACATGTCTGTTGGCCAAATACAGATTCTCAGCAACCATTGCACCTTGTAAAAATTCCAGCAGTGGTTTACATCTATATATTTGTATGATGATGGATTTTCAAGATGATTTTGTTATCCCAAAGCTCAAGGTCTAGTGAGGAACACCCAAGAAGCTTCCAGAATTTTGCAGCGTGTGCTCTCTTCCTCTTAGCACCGGAGTTTCAAGGCAAACAGAAATCTGGTTTAAGTGGAAAGTCCTGCTACAGACAAAGGCAGGTTATCTGCTGCTTTCCACCCAGTATTCCAGTTCCTCAGATCCTTAGCTTCACCATTAGGAGGAAATTCCATCTACACACAAATGCAAGAGGATGTAACTGAATGGCTACGTTCAGTTGATGTAACATTGAACAGCAGTATTATTGATGCTCAATGTTGTCCTGATGTGGCATGAAGGGCATTTAATTCCTATACAAAATGCTTTTTACTGAACTGAAGCAAAACAAACCCAAAGTGTTTATGTCCTTCTCCCAAGACCGTATTACATTATTGAGCCTTGTTTTAAGCACAGTGTCATTTTGCTAAGGGTTTTGTGTAAATTAATGTGCCTTTTAAATTAACAATAAATTTTCTCCAGTGCAGGACTTCCAAACTGGTAACTACGACTTTCTTTTTCCAGTTCTCATCCAATAAGTATCTTGTGACCAATGACTTTGAGATCAACTTGGTGTTCTTTAAATGATAACTTTCCTTGCTGATTCATTAACTGCAAAAGATTAAAGTAAATCCCAAAATCAGAACAAAGCAAAAAACCAGTTTCTGTATTGATTTTCTTTCAGTCTTCAAGGGCAATCTTATCTCTTTTCTCAGACAGACTAATCTTGAGTAAGGGGAGGCTGCAAGTAGGTAAAATATGCTGTCTGTGCTTGCTCAGGGAGATAGGGGATATTCTCTGACAGGCAGTGCTGCTGCACTTCTGTCCCATTTGCCACTAGTTTGTCACTAACACTGCACATGCTGTGGCATCAACATGCATTAATTATTTTCTTAGGCTTGATAATTCAGGATAAGTATAATTAAAATTTTTTACTTGAAGGGTGAGTAATAAGCTTGTATAGTTATGAGAGCTGACTTCCCCACTGGTTAAAGGTTGTAAAAGAAAAGGAGACATCACTATGGCAAGACTCCACCTGAGTGTTTTATTCATAATCCTACAGAAAATATCTGGAGGAGATGTAGCCCAGCTGCCTTAACTGGAGATACTCACTTTACATTGTGGTTAACTAACATGGTACAAGACCCTTTTTAATATAAATTCAGATTCTATCTGCAAACATTTAATTGTTTAATGCTTGCAAACTAAATCCTTTTCTGAGATGGATCTGGTCTACCTATAGATGTGTATGCCAGAGGAAAGACGGGTTGCTGTGCTGCAGGGGTGGACTGCTAAAGACTTCCATTTCAGGTTTTTGTTCCTCAATGTAATTTTTTTTCCTTTTTTCCCTATTCGTCCTTTCCCGGCTGCTGCCAAGTCATCATCCAGCACAATCATGAAATGGTCTGAAGTTCCCAGATGCTGATCACAGGCATAGGAGGCCAGGGTTTGTCATGTCTCATCTCCAACCCAGTTGCTGCTTCTTGACTATCAGATAGGTGACCCTCATGTGCTGCCTATCAACTGCTCCTTCCCAGACAAAAAACATAGTTTTTGAAAGAAAGTCCCTAGGCTTGCCTTACACTGTACTGCTGTATCTTTCCTAAAGCCTTGGCTACATCTTCTGTCAGTATGACACAAAACTCAGATCAGTCATGTGCTGCCGATTGTCAGGCAGTGAAAGATAAAAGGATGGAGGAAAAAGGATGCTGAACTGCAGCTGGGGCACGTGTGGCTCACTGGGGATTTCTGCCAGGGCTATCTGCTGCAGCCCTAACCCTGCATGCCAGAGCTTGGGTCAGTACACTGTTGTACAAATTTGAGAGGAAGAATTTTGGTTTTTGTGACATTCCTGCTTTGTTGTGTAAGGAAAAGCACACTGATAAGAAATCCTTGTGTCAATAATAGCATATTTGGTTCAGAGAACTTAAACTTCACAAGCTAAGACCCATCCCAATGGAGAGGACTGTCAGTACCACCACCAGAAACTTCTTATTATAAATGACATCCAAATTCTACCAAATGAAAAGGGGGACACAGCTTTCCTGGGGGCAGTTTTGAACAGACAGTAATGACAAGCAGGAATCAAGAGCAAGGCTTGCAGCAGCAGTGGGATCTCAAAGAATAAAATGTAAGAAAAAAAGTAAGATTTTACATCAGGTGGACTGGCAAAGATGTTTTTCTAGCAGCTGTTCACAAGCTCTTGTCTCCCTCCCACAGGCACTCAGTTCAGGTGTGCCCTGCTCTTAGGAGCATTAACAAGCTCCTTCAAAACCACCTGGAGCTGGAACAATCCCACATCAGAAGACACCAGTTTGTCTGCTCTCGTTTAGTTGGCATGCTCATTACTCCTTGTGTCTGGGAGACACTGGTAGTCAGCCTGCCCAAATCTGATTCCTATTTGGCAGCAGCTCCATCAGCCACAAGCAAAATTAAATGAAACAATAGTGTATGTCTTCTGAAGAGAGGCCAACTGGCAAAAATATGAACCAAATATCTTAAACTTCTGCTTAGAAGTGCTCAATAGCTATGGAATGAAAAGTTCGTGTGGTTTGTTCTCTTCTAATTTTCTAACCCTCACTTTTGAAAGAAGCTCATGGAGTTATTCTAAAGAACTGAAAGGGAAGAATCTCAGGAAA
Source organism: Loriculus beryllinus (assembly GCA_039877255.1). Lineage (NCBI taxonomy): Eukaryota > Metazoa > Chordata > Aves > Psittaciformes > Psittacidae > Loriculus > Loriculus beryllinus. The sequence continues at coordinate 91,548 of JBCJKH010056162.1, forward strand.
AGGCTCTTCATTTGGTTAGGAACATCTCTGAGTGAAGAAACATGCTTTTGTCATACTCTTGTTAAACAGGGGTGAAGTATGTGATTAAATTGTGACAGGTTCCTGCCTACTAATCTGTAGCTGTGAAAATTAGATAATTCAGTGATCTCTCCTTCTTTCAGAAGTACTTGCTTGCAAATATTTAGATCAGAGAAAGCCTCAGTTTAACTATGGTCACCTGCCTTGTCTAAACAAACTAGGATGATACCAGTTCAGTTCAGATTTATTCTTTTCATTCAGTGCTCATTTGTCATGCAGATGTGCTATTCAATTCAGCACAAAACACGTTTGTTCAAGGGAGTGTCCCAGAGGAGGTGTGGGGTGTGCACAGGCTGATAGGACACACCTGAAAGACTGAGGTGTCTTTCAGAAGCTGCAGAGAAAACAAATATATTCAGGGACAACCTAGACCTAGGAGAGAGAGGCTGAGATCAAAGGTAGCATTCAGTTTGGATTCAGGCTGTTTGGGATGCCATGTATGGACAGAACTGGTGATGAGGCCAGGCCTGAAGCACTGTTAAATTCAGGCCACAGTTTGGTTTAGAAGAGGGGAAGACAAAAAAAATGGCTTTAACTATCTGGCTGTTACTTAAACTGTTTCTTACTAACAACAAAATGCTGCAGGGCATTTTATTACACAAGCAGCTTCTTAACTCTGATCCAGTATACACATCTGATTTTCCATACCTAGAATTGTCTCAGACTTTTTAACTCATTTGTCCCCCTCTCTCCCTACGTGCTTCCATGCTTGCTTTCCAGCTGCCTGTTGTACAAAGAATATATCTTTTATTTTGCACCACAAAGTCTCTGTAACATCCTCCCTTGCAAACCTTCTTGTAGCCCGCTATACAATTCAGTGTTTGGTTGATGCAGCCTTACTGACTGATGTATGATTTTACCTGATGCAGAATGAGATCTCTGTTCCTGAGAAAAGTCCCAGCACCATCCTTCTCCTGATATGATTGATTTTGTTGGTGAATTATGAAGTCACCTTTCTGCTGATATCAAGTGGCTCTGTACTTTTGAGAGCGTAGCTTTGTCAGTGCAGCTTTTATCATACAGTTTGCAGTATGTACAGTTAAACAACAATGCTAGTAGCTAGACAATTAGCTTGAAGCATTTTACTAGAGGCATTACTAGTGTCTGGGGTATCCTCGACTTGAAACCTTGAAGGTTAATTTGAGTAGTCTCCTTCCAAGAGCCTCTTGCCATCACAAAGAGAGCTATGGTACCAATCTTGGATGTATAGTCCAAACCCCACTTCTGAAGTGTGGATTTGCTGAAGAGTTTCCTTGAGATTAAATTTTCCCCAAATGATCCATATATGTTCTGAAATAAACTGATGTACCTTGCTAAGTCATCTGTCTGAAGAATCATGTTGCTTTCCTGGCTATCCAGTCTGTATTTTTCTTGTATTGATTTGCCCTTTCTTGAGTCAGGCAGATCCTAATCATATGTTGCCTCGCTACCTAATAGTTGGCATACAACTACTTGTTGGCAAGCAAGAAAAGTTTTTTACAGTGCCCAGTTGCCTGCCTATGAATTAGTACACAGCAAACGACAGCATCTAAGGCTCACATTCATGTCGCTGAAACAGAAAAGGTTCTCTCTGTGGAGCAAGGTGTGGGAGGGAACTGGTACAGTTTTACTAGGAGGGGAGCTTTGTCTGTGCTTGTTCTGTCATCTGTCAGTGAGTACCATGATGCAGTCTTTTCTGACCAATGGACAAACCTGACATTCTGTCCATCTGGTGAAACCCATGAACTGATGTTCACAGAGAGCCTGGAACTTTCTGAATCACAATCAACAAACCAACCTCAACTCCACTTGAGACCAAACCCAAGAGGAGGACTGAATCCATGGGCTCCTAGTAGTGAGTCTGTTTGCACTGCATTGTTTTCTTTGTAAACAGACTGTGTAACACTGCATAACTTTATGTCCAGCTGGTGGATATTCAACCCACTTGCCCTTTCCACTTCAAAATTATGCAGTATTGGTCTGTCTGAACAATTCTTTCTCTAATTGGAAACAAATGGAAGAAAAAGGCAGGATTTCTAGACCAAGAAAAAGGCAGGATTTCTAGACCAAGAGCCAGTACAAGAATGCGAGGCTGGCAGACTAGAAAATAAATTCACAGATGAATCCCAGACAGCTACAAACTTATACCAAGTTTTCCTTTTACCTAGCTGGCAAAGTAGTCTGTGAGACAGTGTTTTACATCTCGAGGATACTGAGATTTATGCAGAAAACAGGCTGTACTGGAGGAGCAGTCATCCTGAAGCATGTGGTTTTGTGAGCTTTTAAGTTTGCATAGCACAACAAATATGCATTAAATAGTCTTTTAATTATTTATTATATTTCCAGCAGTATATTAGTGTTCTGATTTTAAAAAGATCCAAAGGGAAGGAGATTTACAGATGACATATACAGAGGTTTTTTAACTGCCCTAAGGTCCAGAATGCCTAGTTATGATATAGCTGTAGTAAGCCACACGTTATACTTTCATCTTGAGTGCCCTTTTCCCAGATTTCTTCTTCTAGCAGTAGCTGGAATTGGAGGGTTCAGATTTCTGAAGTATCTCAGAACTTGCATCAGGGCCAGGTTGGACAGAGCCTCGGGTGACATGGTTTGGTGGGAGGTGTCCCTGCCCATGGCAAGGGGGTTGGAACTGGATGATCTTAAGGTCCTTTCCAACCCTAACTGTTCCATGATCTTTCATTTTTAGTTATGGCTAATCATGTCATTTATTTCCTCCAGCCCATGTGTATAGCTCTTCTGTACCTGCATCTCCACAAAGAACTTAACTAGTCATGTTGTTCTCCATTGGCAATAACTTGCTAGGATTGTCACAGTACCTTATCAACGTGTCATAACCATATTGATGAATGTTTTGGATGCGGTAAAAGCTTAATGGTCCTGTTTGACCTGTTCCTTCTATTGATCTTCTAGGTTTGTCCCTTGCTCTCAGAAAGACTACCTGACACGAAAGCAGCTACTAAGCCTCAGTATTTAGGCTCCATCTGTGCATCAATTGCATCAATTTCCCCATCTGTAGCTACTTACAGTTCATCTTACAGCTCTTTTTTCCTATTCAAATGTCGGGTAAGGAAGGGCTCATAAAGTAGGAACTGAATCTCATCTCCCAGAATTACTGGACTACTATGGTCACAGGAAACTAAAGCAGGAAATATGTTTGTGCTGCAACAGAACAAGCAAATGTCCTTGAAGATCTTGGAGATCTAAAGATCACTGCAAAAAATGTTTCTCCTTCAGTAGCAATCTGCCACAGAGAAAACCCTTCTGTGGAAGATTTGTAAGACCAGATGCAAGGTGTTAAACACAGGCATGCAGACCCTTCCAAAGGCCCTGAAAACTTTAGGGAACTGAGCTGGCTAAGAAGATAGCTGGGTATTTCTGGGAGGAGTTCTGTTACCCATAGAGATGCAGTTCTGCTGCAACAGCCTTGATGATTAATCTGCTCATGCTAAGCTGGAATATGACAGTCACAGAAATCAAGAGGAAAGCTCTCATACATGTTTTCCCACTGACTTAAGGGAAAAGCTCTCATACATGTTTTCCACTGTCACAGGCACAGTGAGAAACACTAAGAAAGTGGGACTTTGGCATTCTGGACTTCTGATGCCAGACACTGTTGGGATGACCAGCACTGTCTTGAGCTTATTTTTTACATTCAGCTCTGAGTTTCTCCACTTTGCCTCCTATGGTGTTTTTCTCACAGTACTTGCACATTCTTGGTCTCCCTCTGTGTCATTGCTGCTTTCGAGATTCTGTTAATAGTTCCACAATATGTTTAATACATATCCTCTCTAGACATATAAAAAAGTTTCAAAGAACTTGCAAACTATTTTGCAAATACTTACGTGTCCTAACTGCATGTGAAAAATCTTTGTAGAAATGGATTGATAAGGAAGCATATAACAAGAGAGTTTACTCTTTTAATATCCATATATTTCATACCCTGCCTTTCTTCTTTTATTGCAGTTTTAGTTCTTTGTAGCTTCCACCTGAAAGCCACCTGGTACTGGTTTCCAGTACGTGGCATGTTTTAGCCTAAGGAGGACTCTGATGGGTTGATCTGCACTACAGAAACTTGAACGAGATGGGAAGTTCTTGTCTGTGACTTGTTTTGGTTACCAGAATAATTCTGGTTTGGGGTTTTTTTTAGCTAAATATGAAACAGGAAAAGCAAGGGGAATCCCCTACCCCAGCTTCCCTGCAAATGAAAACCTCTTCCAAGTACCAGTGAACAATACAGATCAGGTAGCATCCACAGTCTTTACCAGGAAGGCAAGGTTTGGAGAGAGAGAAAGTATTAATCCAAACGGTACATGATTTTTTGAAGGCGATTAAGCTTATTTCCCTCCCAGCAGCCCTGGCCCCATTAGCAGGTCTGACAGCCGTTCCCGCTGTTGACAAGCCTTCAGCCTCAGCCCATGGTTTGGTAGGGAGGGTTTGTTAGTGCATGTGCCATCTGGTGGAGAAAAGCGGATTTTCCATCTACAGCACGCAAAAAGGCTCTTCCAAAAAACTGGAGGAAACTTGGCGCACCCCGCCCCCCTCCCCCCCGATAGCACTGGAAAAGCAGGACACAAACTAACTCTGAATGCAGATGCAGAAGACATGCAAAATACTGTTCTGTGCTTTGTTGGGTTCCACTGAGGTTTTAATATCTCAGTTATGTGGTTATCTCTTGCCTCCAGAAAAAGCAGTGTGTGGACTTTTTGGCATTCCTTCATTCAGTTGGTTTTACAGAGTCCATCTTGGTATCTTAGGTTACATCACCCCTGTTGTCTAAAAATAATCTTTCTTTGCTGTGGTAGCTTTGAGTGTATTTTTCATGGCAGTTTTTTCTGCTTTTGTGTACCTGGAGAGATATGCAGGCACTGGGCTTTGACATCTGGCACACCTTACTTATCGCATCTTACATATCTGAACACCATGTTATTCAGATATGAGCTAAAGCCAGAGGGGACACAGCATGGTGAAACACCCTGAGAGAAATACACCACAGTAGTGCTACTCAGAGGGGGGAAACACCAAATCCACTATTGTGGGTCTGTAAAATATCGCTGCTTCATGACTTGGCTGTCAGGAGCCCAGCTGCAGTTTCCTCCCATAAGCAAAACAAGCCTCACACATACATACCAGAAATGCACTGAAGTGAGATACTCGAGAGCACAGGTCTTTTGGCTTTCCACACCAAAATAAGGAGTTTCAAGAAGATTCATGAGAACACTTGTTCTGCTAGTATCTACTGAAGGTCTGGTAGAATACAGATCATGTTTGGGCAGATAATTGCCTATTGTGATCTTTAGCTCATCCAATGCAGAAGATACCACAATATCTAATTTACTCTTTCTTACCAGTTGGGATGTAGATAAAGCTGCAAATAATCATTGATTTGGGCCAGTCTTATCCTCTTCCTGATCTTTCATCAGCCACATTATCTACTGCACCTGCTCCGCTCAAAGAAACCCCTCAGTTGCGGGGCTTACTTGGCTGCACAGCCACACTGAAATGGTTGTGTTTGATGGTGAGGTATGAAGATTCATCGTGCGTTTCTTTGGTCAGCATGCTGTTTCACAGAGACCACATCTACCCCTTCCATCCTCCCGGTGCCACTCTTGTTATCTGTTAGAGGTACATATGTTTGTGCATCTGTGGCATGAAGTGGATAAAGGGATCTGGCACACCTGAGAGGTAATGCAGTTTTTTTCTGCAGATCAGTTCCCTGAGGCAGTCCTGAGTAGCTACACAGTGGGTAGGCCAGGACATCACCGAATGATAGCAGACAGGTAGGCAGGGGAAAAGGTGGGATCTGATTTGGCTAGATTAGGCAGCAGCACTTGCTACTGAAGGTGAAGCCTACAAAAAGCTTGGCTGATTTCAGAGCACACCATTGTGAAAGAGGTTTCTGTTCTTGTCTCCTCACTGCTGGCTGCAAGCTCTGGTGATGAGACCTTTTCTGAAAGCAGCATGGCATTGTATTGACTCAGCTGCCTTTTGCGGTTAGGTGATGCAGCTGAGGCCATGAAGTATCTCACTGAAACAATGTCCTGAGCCCATCTAGTGCCCTGTTAAACAATGGCCTCACCAGGAACTGTGCACTCCCAGCCAAGTATTTCTTTGAACTGGCTTTGGCTCATTTGCCCACAGATTCAGCTGATTCAACAGCAGGATATTTATTTTTATTTGCTGCTAATATGTCAGCTTGCTTTATCATCCAGTCACATGAGACATCACAAGGAAAAGCAGCAGCAACACACAGCTGGAAGCAGAGAACTGAAAATGGAGAAATAACCCCTTTTGAAGACAGGGAGCCATTCAGTCCTCTTTCCCTTATCACCTAACCACACCCTGAATGTTCTGCCTTTACCTGTGGTATCAGTCACCTGGGTTGATAAACCCTTGCAGTGATTGACCTGAGTCCAAATTCCCAGGAGTTTCCCTCCGGTGTTACTTAGGGAGAAGTCAAGAATACATGATTCCCCTGGTAATTACTTTAGCTAGCCCTAGCCAGCTTTTCTGGTGTTGCAAAGGAGCTGAAAGCTTTCTTTGCAAGATGAGTTGATGCAAACTTCATCAGATTGTACTGATAAAGACACTTCGGATGATAATTTGCAGGCTGTTCTGTTTTCTAGCTCATTTGCTCTCTACTTCAAGCTGAACCTCTTCTGTGAAAGCTGCTTTGGAAATGTACATCTTGACATCTGTAGAGAGCATGACTCAGCTGTCTATTTTGCGTTCTATTTGTGCAGATATTAAGGGAATTTCCTTTCTGCTAGCAAATGCACACATTTTACTGTGGCAACTTTTCTTTCTGATAAAGACCAAGAAGTGAGACTCTTTCATCTTGTGGCTGATCTTTCCATCACTTTCAAAGCTTTGTCCTCACACAGTTCCAAAATTATGATCTTGATATTTCTCTGCCTACTAGCAGGCATGATTTGCTGTTGTTATTGCAGCTTTAATCACGCAACTTTAGTAAATAGAGTTGCTCCAGCTCAAGACATCACTTCCCTCTGCTGTTGACTGTACTTTCTTAGCAGAAGTTACCACCCTGGCAGTACAGTAAGTCAGAGGGATTGCTACCCAGGTCACAGTGGGTTCTGTTCACAGCCTGGCATGTTAAACTTACTCCAGTGATTCCATCCAGGGTATACCACACCTTGGGCACACTTTCCTCTTTGCTGACACAGACAGGAAAGAGGCAACTGACTCTAGAAGAGAAGCCACAAGCAGCTGTGGAACACCACTGTTCCACATCACTGCCAGGTTGTGTACACACAGTAAGAGTTCAGAGTCCTTTTGGTCTCTGCAACCATACGGTTATTTTATGCAAGCTGCAGTAAAACTAAGGAAACTTTATGGTTTTATCTGTGCTTTATATGTGTATATCAGTTCTCCATTTTTAGTAGGTTTGGTTCTACTTTTCAATGCAAGCAGTGCTTCTTTTGAGCCCAATGTCTCTGGCTTCTGCTACAACCCAATCCTGTCAAGCCACTTCTGCAGAAAAGTTTTTCAAGCAGTTTCTTTCATTTCAGTTATTTCTAGCCCCAAAACGTAAAATACCATTACTCAATAAGGATGTCACATCCTAAAAAAAATTCCTTAGATATCCTTGTATGCATTGATTTACCTACATTTTTACAAGGAAACTCTGGAGATCAGGGAACTGCTATCTTACTTTTACACTTCAATGAAAATCCTCAGAATCCTTAAATACAAGTCTTTAAAATCCTGGCTTGCTTAGAGACATGCTACTGATTAGAAAAATTAACCAGCCTTTAAAAACAATATCCCAGTGATTTCTGATTTGTGTGGCACCCTGTGAATTATTATAGACTCTCTAATGAGTAAAGCAGTCTTCAGGGAAGCACAAACAGCTGATTTTGCACAGACTGGCTCAGCGAAATAGGGCACACTGAAAAACAGGACCAACATACAAACCTTCCAAAGATCTTCTCGTTGTACAGGGGACAAGGAAAATAGACTTGCCAGTCCAGGGGAAGCTGCAGAGGCAGGAAATGAGCCACTGAGGCTCAGAGCCAGCCAGTCTCCCAAAGACTTCAATATGAGTACAGGCACATAAATATGCTGTGCAGTGCTTGTGACACTCTTTGAGGCCTTCCTGCTGAGAGTTTGGTAGCTGTACATAAAAAGAGGGCATTCTTGCCATTTCGCCAAGTGTGAAACCTTCTCCTTCAAAACCCGTCTTTTGAGACTGGGCGGGTGGACATCACAGAAGACGACTGAAAGAGGTTCCTCCGCCCTCTCCCCACTTCCCTCGGTCCTGGTTACAGCCAGGTGGTGTCACTCTTACCCTTGTCCCAGCACTGAGACTTGCCTGCTTGCGCAGCAGGGCATCAGCTTGCTGTCTGAACCAACCACGGCTATTTTGCCTAGCAGAGGGTCAGATGAATCTCCCCGGTCACACAAATCAAGGGGAAGAATTAAGTGCCCAAAGCTGAGTCCATGGAGAGGAGCAGGACACGTTCCTTCGGGCTGTAACATGCTGTTCCACTGACTTGGCCATGTGTGTGCTAAGAGCATGTCTTTCACAAAAATCTGCTAGGTTCCCGAAGTTTCTGATTTTCAAACTACTGTATTGTAATTTCTCTCTTCAGATGAGGTTTGAATGACACCCAAGCACAGCTGGTTCTGTAATCTTGCATCTAGTTCTATAAAAACAATTCACTGTGGGTGCTGAGCAACTGCAGCTCAGCATCAGCCTCCCATGTGTCTGTCCACTTTGCTTCTCTGTAGGTTAAAGGGTCTGGAATTGAGGTTAATGTCCACCTGTGATAAAGGCAAAGCTCTCCATGAATCAAAATACCCTTTATGGGAAAGTCTTGCTTGGGCTTTGTTTGGAAAACAAATCTACATCTCCCTCTCTTCTTTTTTTCTATCTGCAGACCAACGTCTTATGCAAAATGCACCTGAAGCAAAGCTGAAGAAGTGTGCCTCTGGGGAATGAATGACAGTAGCTAAAAAACATTGAAGCACTGTTAATCCTGATCAGAAGAATTATGTTACCACTCAGAAAAGTGGGATCGTGTGTGTTCAGAAATGTACCATAATTGCCTGAAGAAGCTATGACCACCACTGTCAGTTTCTCTTCTCAACTGGGTTAATAGAAAACCAGGTTTTCACTAACCACCGCAAGAAATGCTTTTAACAAGTAACCACTTTGGATCCCAGAAGACCTCAACATTGCCTTCCCACCCCTTGGAGTGAAGCGCTTCATTTCACAACAGTGGGTATGTAATACTAGTATCTTTTTCCATTCAGCTCAGAGACAGAAGCCTGGGTGCACATGTGCACATATAGATATATTACAAGATCTGAATCAAAGTTTTTGATATGCAATTCCAGTGTACTGTAAAACAAAACATACTTGTCACTCAAGGTAGTTATGTGACAGAAGAGTGGTTTCTTTGTCCCCAAAGAGTGAGGAGGATTAAAACCATTATGGACAGAGTAAGGAAGCAGAACAGGGACTCAGTTTCTTTGTTGAACAGTATCTCCAATTTAGTTAGAGACCAAAAAAGATGTCAAACTTGTCAACTATGCAGCTTTATGTCTGGAAATGTGGAGCATGTGCCTTTCTCCATTAAGTACAATTGAAACGGAAGCTCACACTGACAAATCTGGCTCTGCTATTCAGATGCCTAATTGTGGAGTTAAGCATCTAAACTTAGACCTTACATTTAAAAACATGCCTATATGTATATGTGCTGTAACTCCTTTCAGTTGTCTCCTAATCCACTGTCTTGCTCCTGTTTCTTCCCTCCCTCTCCCCATCGCAGCCACCTCTGTTCTGTGGTCCCAGTAACCACGATTACTCCATGTGCTTCACTCGATCAGAACACAGCTCCTTTAAACAAGTTTCCTTCTCAGCTTCTGCTCTGTAAGAAAGTAAAAACATACACCCGCTTTCTGTGCCAAGGTCATTAAAAATTACATTCTTATGCTGTGCTTCAACCAGAGATCTCCTCCCTGCATTTCCTGGATGTGACACAGCCGTCTGCAACTCTAAAAATAATCCTGCTGTCTTCTGACACAACCACTAGCCTGCATGTGCATCCTGCATATGCTAGTTACCCATACAGCCATGCTGGACTTTGTGAAGCTCCTTAAATATAACTAGGTACCTTCAAATGAAAGGCTGGTATTCATATTTCAGTGGAGCCATTAAAAAGTCAGAATATATTTTTGCAATGCTAATCCTTCAGCAACCTTTGGATCATCCCTACTGCTTGCTTCTAAGTATGTAATTGACTTGCATTATGTTTAGTCTGTCCATGTCTGTTCCTGCATTTCCATTCTGAAGGAATGGAAATTTGTGCCTATTGGATACTGAGCTAGTGTAGCTGAAAGGACACATGCAGCTCCTCAGCTGCCAAATTACATCTTAATTCAGGTTCACTTGACTCCTGTATTTTACAGCTATTTTTTGTCTGGATTGGAAGGAAGGCAGTCAACGGTCCCTAGGTAAAAAAATGCCACACTGCATGATATCAGTGTATTTGTGAGCAGTGATACAATTTGTCTCAATTCCAGAATTCTGTAAAATATAGCATAATTATACAGAAAGGGCCAACTGAAATAGGAAAGAAAGCTTGCTTTGCCCCTACTAAAGGGAAATGCCAGGCTAAAATTTGAAAGGATTAGTAACTGCCTTGCAACTAAAATAATGACAAGGTATCACATTTCCTTCTTGAGTTCTTAATTGTAACTATGGTCCTTTGGGCTGGGTTGGATCCTGTGCAGCAGGGCTGACTGCACAGCAGTTACAGGAGGTGATGGAGTATATTCTGCTCCCTGAGGTCCATCAGACCTTTCAGCTACTGGACGAAGACAGGAGCACGATCCAAGTCAGTTGGATGAAAGCATGAACAGTAAGTTGAGCAAGAGAAGCTCTGCAGGGAGAGGTGATATGTTTTCATTGGACCAACTGACAGTTGAAAAAAAGCAGACCAGCCTTTGCAAACACAAGACCCCTTTACTAAGCTCAGCATCACTGGGCAAAGAAGAGGAACAGCAGCTCCCTTCTTTTAGAAAGGTTAACCACACCTGTGGGACTTGTCTGGCAAAGGTTTTATGCTCTCTGAATCCAGCTATTGCTTTTTTTGCATGGCATTTATATTTTAAGTTTTTATATCTTTAAAAACTGAACTAAATTTGTCAACTACTGCAATACTGCAAGAATCCATACAATTCAGCTCTTGAATTCTTTGCAATACTTGCCTGGAGATAAACCCATACCTCTCCCCGCTTAGTACAGGTCTTTTTGGTAAGATGTCTGCATCTTAGAATAGTATTTCTCATTACTCAGTATTATATCAGCTCCTTCACATGCTCTTAACCTTCTGCAGCTGACATCCCGATCATCTTTGCAGCAACTGAGCTGTCAAATGGAAGGCTGAAACTGATCACAGAGGGCACCAGCAGGAAGAAAATGGATTTGTATGGAGCAGAAAGCTGGTGCTTTTGTGCATCTACATGATTAGAATAGCAGAGAAACAGAGCTGCATCTTTACAATTAGAAGAATTAAATTCTTGTGCAAAACAAAGCATGTATTTACTATATATGCACCCTGCCTTTCATTTACTCAACATTCTTTTTTGTTTTCTCATTTATCAGGGAAGTTGGGTTGTGAAAGGCCAACATAATATTTTAAGAGAAAAAAACCCGTAACACAAGCAAGACCCACAAGTCCGCAGTCCAAACTCCGCTACTGTTAAAATCCAAGGAAAACACCAACTCCAAAACTGGAAGCAAAAGAGTCATCTAGGAGAAAACCCTTTTTTATGAAAGGCCATTTGAGAGACACTCTCAAGGCCATTTGAAGGCCTGCTCTCTGAATTCTGTTCAACTGCCAGCCTCATGTTTGTTGTTAAAAGCAAGATAAAAAGCTCTCTTGCCTATCAGAGGAAGCATTCTTTTTCCTTTTCTAAGCATGTAGGTGACTTTCAGTCTAGAGGTTTCTAAATCACTGCTAATACATTAACAGTATGCCAGTGTTTGATAGCACAATACTGTTCAAGAGCAACCCCATTCTCTGCAGTGAAACTGCATCAATATATACAGCCAGTTATGAAATTCATCATTACTTTTTGATAGATTTTGCAAACGATGTGACAAACTAGACATGGATTAGACACTAGCTGTGCTCCAAAACGTTATAAAACACTCTTCTGAAGCTCCTGTTACACAAGACATTATAAAAATGATTTTTTTTCACCTTAATACTTCACCAGCATTGGCTACTACTCATATTTTTTAAAAGGTTTAGCAAAAAAGATGAGTATCCTAAACAGGCTTTAATGCTGCTTTTAGCCCACGGCCACCACTGGGTATTCATTTCATAAAATGAGGCAGAGAGAGGATACATTCCTGCTGAATTGCAGCTCTGTCTTGAAAGTATACTTCTGCAAGACAAACCTCCTTTTCATACACGTAACAGCAGCAAACCACTCTCCTTCAGCCTCAAGCCTGAGAGAAGCTGCTCACCCATGAACAGGAAAACTTCTCTGGCACTGTGCCCCCAAAGCCTGCAAGAACTTAGCAAGTCCTACAAAACCAGATGCAGAATCTGCTGAGTTACCAAAGTTAACAGTCAACACAGAGCTTTGAACAGAGTATCTCATAAGTGAAAGCATACTTCCTATTCCTTTGGGAAAAGCAAGAAAACCTTGTGTGTGTTATTCTGAAGTGTTTTCAGGGACAAGGCTAGCATACATAACTTACCACCTGTCATTCATATTTTAATCAGAATCATCTGCTCTCATTTTTAAATGCCATGCTGGTAACTATGCCAGCTTTTCCACTGGAATGCCATCAATGGCAACTTCTAAAGTAAAGCATGATAATATAAGCAGCAAAGCACTCAATGGCAGAAAAAGGCCAAAGTCTATCTTGTTACCACTGCTTAGTCATATGTGGACTATGAAGTAAAATGCAAAGCAGAAAGTAAACACCAGGGTTTGGACAGCATAGCACAAACAGGGTGATGACTACATATTGTTAAAGTCTCTTGAATTCTCTTCCAGGAAAGCCAAAACTGAGTGAAGTACACATAATTAATTAGCAGTTAAACCTATTAAAACGATGTAGTAAAAACTAGAATGAGTAAGTTTCTGACCAGGTAGGTTATCAGTAATTTTTGTGAGACTACAATTGTACCTCAGGATTTAAAAAATCCCTCATTAGTGTGTATGTTCAGCTCCAAAACATGCAAATTCGTTAAAATACATAGACAGAAATACAAGTAGAACCATTTTGTCTTATATACACACATAGACACCCCCCCCCCCCCAAGGTACATGCAACTCAAGCACAAGGTGAAAAATGACAAGAAAAACTGTTCTCCCCTGCAATACGCACATATCAGTCAAGTGAGTGAAAAATTTATTCCCACCACATGGTATCCAAAGAAACAATACATACAAAGATCTATTCATCCCACAATTACACATGCCTCCTGGATTTCGTATTTGGAACCATATGACAAAGTTCAAGATACTTTATTTGTTAAATACAACAGGTAAATCTCAAAGGAGACTCCTTGAATGTATGAAAAAAAATCACGTCATTTGAGTGACCTCCACAACTTACACACTCCAGCAACAGACTGCATTTATAATGTATAATGACACTGATAACTTTCTCTTGCAGCTCTGCTCCCCTCTTTAAGGATTCTTTTATATTTTCAGACACAATTGCTTTGGTCAGTCTAACATTTTCTACACATTTACATCACTCTCATCCCAAATACTGTTGTCACACAGGCTTCTAATTCAGTTGTTTGCTAACTGTAAGTCTTTGTGGTCTATCTACATTTTAGAAGAACTTGTGCACAGCACAAAATAATGCAAATGGCTTTCTCAGTGTACGTACTGAAGGATATACATCCAGAGATTGGCTTTATGAACACATCTTTCAGTACTCCATTTAAACTAATGATATAGATTTATAAAAACATATACAAAAAATTAACCTTGGACCAGTACAATGTCCAAGACACAACTGGTAAAGATGTAAAATTATTCAGGTATTTCTAACTCTGAAATGATAAAGTATTACAGTATAAACTTAGGTTACACAGAGAAAGAACTCTTTCTTAAATCAAGAACTCTGTAACAGAATAAATAATTCACAGGCTTGAGAAAACCTGCATTCTTTCCTACACAAAGACTTGTAACCTTTATTGTAAAAAGCTTAGAGGAACATAATATCATTTCTGTCGGTGGTTGAAAAACTTAAATACCTGCTTTTGTTCACAAAATTCCCCTCTTTAAATCTGCTAGAGGTAGATGAAGATAAAATAAACCTCAAAATGGAAGCTGCTGCAAATAAATTCTAACCCTGGAAATCTAGTGAACGTATGTTCTCACCAGATTTACTGAAAGCTGTTATTTTTTCTGTCTTTTTTTAAATAGAACAGCACTCAACTTCCTCCTTCCCCCTTGTCAAAATCAGTGCTTGATACTGTCACAATTTTCAAAGCATTCTTGAATTAGAGCAGGAGCAGGTCCCACCTCACACTCTTCACTTGCTCTGATACGCTGCTGGTGCCCCTGCAACAAGGACAACAGGCCAAGCTGCAGAACTTGGACTTGCAGGTCCAAGTAACTCCTGAACATGTAGCTGTGAGCTGGGGCTGAAGGCGGAGAGAGCACTGGGCAGCCCTCAAGTCCACTGCAGATGGCATGACCATTCTGAAGATTTCTCCAAGAACACATTTAGCATAGGTGTCTGCGTGCAAGAGCTGCAAAATGTTTGCTTATTCCCACAAAATCAGGGAGTTTATTAAGCTCACGAGCATTTACAAGAGCTTATGTAAAGCCCTGGGTTTGGCACAGAGAAAAGTGAAAAGCAGTGACAGAATTATCTAGAACATGAATGGCTTCATCAGTGTCCTGACAGACCAGAGGAAAAAAAAAAAAATCTAAGATGAACTGTTTAGATCCAATTTCCTACTTTTCTGTAGGTTGACCTGTGGCTTCAAGTTTTCCAATGTCTCTTCTGGTCTCTATTCACCTGTAATTTTATCTAGTTTCCTCAGCCAAAATCTATCAATGTGTTGAAGCCAAGCATAGATAAGAAAGCATATAAGGAACAGGAATGAGCTTGGCGGCCTTTTTTAGACCTACTGAACAAAGTCGGTTTCCTCTTCCTCACACACCAGACAAAAAGGAGGAAGCATCACTATGTACCAGAACACCTGCGTAAAAGCGCCTCCAAGTCTCTTCACAACAGCAATACTGGCACGATCATAAAGAAAGGATTCCTTTTCTTTTTTCTCCCTCTGTACTATAACTGCAGATGTCATGATCTCATTTGTTATGCAAAAAATACAATTAGCTCAGTACAATTTCCACAGCAATTTGAAGTGTGCCTTTTTCTCTTTTTCCATTTTAATTGAATGAAAATGACAGGATGGACCGAGGTGGCAAACTCCAGCATTTTACAGAATTCACTTTGGGTTTGTTACAGAACAACGATCCTGTTGGTTAAACGAAAACCACAGATCCACACAAACAAGGCATCTTTTCTACACTCTGAAATCAATGCATATTTAAATACTTGTCTTCCTTCACAATATTATTAAGCTCCACAAGCCATTGCTTTATGGACGCTGAGCCAATTTACTCTTACTGCTTTCCTGCTCGCTGAGCTTGAAGTGGGTGTAAGCTAAAATGCCCAACAATGTGCACAGAATCCCAAGGCCTTGATTAACAGACAGTGGATCCTTAAATAAGAGGCACCCTCCCAGGAGGGTGATGCAAAACTTGAAATGTCCAAACATGTTATACCTAGACATCTGTTAAGGATAACAGCAAATAGCAGTACTGTTTTTTACAAAAAGAAACACTTGGGAATGTCATTAACTACATTCACAGCAAGCAACGGTATGTCACCTTGACTTCACCTCATGCCACTTCACCGTGTCTCTGCAACTTTGAGAATTACCCTCCACCTAAGGCCTTCTGACCACTGTACAGAACTGACATGCCAACACTTCCTCAGTGACAACACTCCTCAGGGAGTCAAAGTGTGGGCAAATATTCTTTGTAGGCGTGAAGGTCATGCCAGTAAGTTAACCACCATTATCTATACAGAGAAATGAAATACATTGAAACGTGAACATGCTTTTCCAGCTTCACCATTTAAGATAAAGCAAGCAGGTGACCACTCTTCCCACAGTAAATCAGCCCCAATGAATGCTAACATAATTCAACTGGAAACAGGAGAAACAACTAATGGCAAAAAGGATACGTGACAGGTGACGTATTTCCAATGATCCAGTAAATGGACAAGTTTACCATAAAGGCTATTACTCCAGACAGCAGTACCATTATCTGTGGATTAACAGACACGGTCAGTAATCTGACATGCTTTTGGCCATTTGTAGATACATTCCAGGTTATTTATTTAGTTTCTTTTACTTTCAGATGCACAGTATCAGGCAAGAAAAACATATGGAGAACAAAAATAGGAACAACTTCAGATCAATACAGACACTGGTGATGTGTATAAGTAGCTCAGGGTATGATGTCCATAAATATATCCTTATAGAACCACAAGCCTTTTCTCCTTCACTCTCAGCAATTTAGAAATCACTTGAAGAATGATTTGGAAAGTCTGGCTACTCATACACACAGAGGTCATAGCCTTTGCTTTTCAGACAAGGTTTTACCTATGGTCACACTAAAAGCTATTATTAAAAACATCCAATTTTATCCCTGTGAATACTTGCTATCCCATTCATAAACTGCAGCACTACAAGAAAGGATCCATCACTGAGCAGCACAATCAGCAGAGGTATGAATGTGCCATTGGCTCTTTTCTGGACGGAAGGATAGAGAGAAATCATAGTCGCCTTGGTGAAAATAAACCAGCAATCCTAGAGAACAACCAACCCTGGCATCCTTCCACACAAGAGGAGTTGAGAGTGTCAAAGTGAGCATGCTCATTTCTTTTCTGAGTGGACAGCAAGAGCTGAAACTAGGGCACTTACATAGTTTTAATTTAATACACTAAGAGAAGCTTCTGGATTTTGTCAGATTTTCCTGTTGCTCAGATGCCCTCTAAACAGAAACAAGAATAAGGAGGTAAATCGATTGTCAGACGGACTCCTCTGGGAGG
>JBCJKH010056164.1:0-49141 GCA_039877255.1 Loriculus beryllinus
TACCACAGCACGTCATGCCCTGAGAGTTAACTGGGAGTTAACCTGGAAGGGTGCACTCTCTTCTCAGTGGGGCTTGTTTTCATCATATTCTCTTCCCTTGTTGTTTCTCTTACTACTATGTGCTGCACAAATGGACTCAGAGATCAGTGTGATCAGACAAAAGCTATTTATTCCAAAGCATCTATCCTTTTTATACTGTTGTCTGCATCTGCTTACAATAGCTTGCTGTATTATAATCGGATACATATACAGTTGCTTATTATGTTAATTCAGTAGCTTGCTATATTATAATTGGATACTTGGTGTATTATACTTGGATACATATACGATAACTTGCTTCATTAGTGGATACGTATTTAGTGTTTTGCAATATTAAGATTGGACACATACACAATGAAGCACACAGCAACTAGTATACAACTGGTTAAATTAAGCGTACGAGAACCTAGCCTTTAAAACTTGCTAACAGCTCACTATTGTGTCTTAGCACATTCCAGTTTCTTCTCATCTTGCTTGTACTGTTACTTTCACTTCTTTACCCACGACTTTCTTCATCCTTGGTTCACGTCGAGCTCCATGTACGCACTTGCTGACTTGGGAACATGGCCATTCTTTGCTAAAAATCCATCCACAATTATTGGTGGTAGCAGTAGTGGTTTGTGTTATACCTTAATTACTGGACTTAATTACTCCGCGGTGGGGGGGGGAGGAAAGAAAGAGGCGGGGTTTAAACCACGACAATTACACGTGTGCTTCCTTGCTGGGTGGTGGTTGAGGGTTCTCTGGTGGTCATTGATAGTCTTCCTCATTGTGTCCGCTGATTAACCTCTTTGCTTGCACCTGTGCAAAAACCTTTTGTGAATTAACAATTATGTCCACAGTTTAGGTCAGTTTGTTCTGATTTGTTCATTAGCATGAAGAACCAGCCCCATGTTGCTCTCAACAGAGAGGTCCCAATTTACAGCTTACAATTAACAGTGGTTTTAATTTACAGCTTAGCATTTCAGCTTACAATTCCCCTCTTTGAGGATTAGAGGATACACATTTATTGTATAAGCCTCTGTTGTGGTTTAAGCCCAGCTGGTAACTCAGAACCACACAGCCACTTGCTCACTCCCTGCCTTTTTCTCCCCCCACTGCCGCAGGGATGAGGAGGAGAATCAAAAGAATGTAACTCCCACGGGTTGAGATAAGAACAGTCAAGTAACTAAGGTATAACACAAATCACTGCTGCTACCACCAATAATAATAATGATAAGGGAAATAACAAGGGGAGAGAATATGATACCACCCATTGATACCCAGCCTGATTGAGCAGTGAGACAGCCCTTCCAGGTAACTCAGTTACATCCTGGGCATGATATGCTGTGGTATGGAATACCCCTTTGGCTAGTTTGGATCAGGTGTCCTGTCTCTGCTTCTTCCTGGCTTCTCCTCCTTCCTTGGCAGAGCATGAGACTCAGAAACTCCTTGGTCAGACTAAACATTTGAGCAGTAACTAAAACCATCAGTGTTATCAGCGCTGTTCCCAGGCCAAAAGTCAAAAACACAGCACTGCAGCAGCTACTAAGAAGGAGAAAAAGTGACTGCTATTGCTGAACCCAGGACAGGTATGTTGCAGGAAAGTTTGAGTGGCTTACCACCATAAGTTTAGTTACACTAAGAACTGAAAGATGAGGAGCTTTAAGTCCTACTTGTAACTGTATTGGTCTATTTAAAATGTCATAACTATTTTCCTCACAGGTATTGAAAAGCTTAAGCTAGCTTCTTCTCAGAAAGGATCTGAGATGGTAAAAGAAAAAGGTGCTATTCTTTTTTATATTTATTTACAAAATTAATGCCGATACCAGAAGGAAACAATTTAAACAATCAACAGAAGGGAATTGGTTTTAAAGCAGAGCAAGACAACTTTTTTTACTTCAGTGGAAAAACTGAGAAGTACGGGGTACTAAAGGATGTATTGTCAAGAGTGGTAAAGGAAGACAGACTACAATTAACCAATATGCAATATGGCCAAGAGAGAGACCCAGCAAGCTCAAGTGGTCACAGCCACTAAGTACCACTCCACTCTCACAGCAGCCCCTCTCAAGGCAAATTTTTGTCAATGCCAAGTGGCCGGCACAGCTTCCTGTAGCAGTTGATATCACCCAGCCAGATCTATGCTGCTTTGAGATCTGGTGAGACTGGAAGGTTACTGCTGCAAGCCATTTTGTAGTTATCAGGAAAATGCAAAATGACTAAATGCATATAGCTTGGGGGGAGTGGGGCTATTAATAGAGCTGCTGCCAACTGATAACAGAGATGCGAAGACTGTAAACCAAGTCGACAGGAGAACTGATGTGAAGTCAAAGGAAAGCATTTCTAAGAATGAGGGAGGCAATCCACCATAGTGACTTAACCTGAATACTAGGAAAATCTGTCTCAACAACCAGATCTAAATTCTGAAAAGAACCAGACCTTTGCTTAAACAGCTTAACTATGATGAACTGGCCATATGCTTCAAGGTAGAAACCTGTAATAGTCACCAACGAGGGATTATGGGTGATGAATATTCTCTATCACCTAATACCTCTTTTCAAAATGATTTTCCTACTTAAAATCAATAAGGTGAGGTCACTCCATTCCCTTTAACTGGCTACTGATCTTTACAAACACATCTGTGCTACAGACCAGTACTGCAGAGCAGCTACTGAAAGGACACCTAGTGGCAAATAAATGAGTATGTCTAGAAATCTCTGGCACTGTTGGAGGTGTGTAATTATAATTATCATGGGAATTGCTGAACTCTTATGTGTTGAATCTGCAGTGTCATATATACCAATTTATGTGCCAAATAGCATTATTCATGGTTTTTAAAAAATGTGTTCTTACAAGTGCTTTTTAGAAACCTGAAATTTAAGCTTAACTTCCTTAAAACTCACTGAATGTTCTGTTAAACAAACAGCGCCTGTGTGTTGTAAGAATATAAATCTGAATATCCTAAATCTCCACTGCATCAATTTTAGGAATATCAGGTAGCTGAACAGAACTCATTACAGATATGTTTTGCTTAATAATCCAGCCAAACAGCTTGCTCATCACCATTCCTTGGGCTCTCCATTGTGTCACTCTAAAATATCCTTAGCAATTCCTTCCCTTTTCATCTTTTTCTCCTATAAAGACAAACAGCCGAAGCATATAAGCTGTACATACTTAAGCTAATTTTACTCTTTTTGTTTCTGTCCATTCAACTTTACAGTCACTTCTTGCCTGTGTTTTTTCCAAACCCTTTAATGTGTACTAATGCCCTTGTGACCAGGAGATGCCCACAACAGAAAGCTGTATTCCAAATGGAGTCATGCTGGTTTCATGCAGAGAGGGATTATAACCTTCCAGTGTAGTGACATGCTGCCTCTGGGCAAACAGACCAAAATCCACACTTGGCTTTCTTGTTTATGTCAACATATCAAATTACAAGCACAGAACTATTTGCTGACCACTCTCCCTCTTCGATTACTGTTTTTATGTTCTCTTTTCCAGGTTTCTTTTTCCTATTGAACACCAGGTCCTCTCAATTAATTTGCCCTGAGTGAATTAGTACTGATTTGCTAGGTCATTTTTTCCAAATACACTGGGGGGGTGGGGGTGGGGGTGGGTGTGTTATCCCATTTTATAACATTTCTGTATGCCAGTGCTCTGTTTTCTGTCTTCACAACATGTATAACAGCTCCCAACTTAGTACCATCCTTTGATTGAAAAAGCCACAAACAAGCCATTTCTGCTCTTCTATCCTCTTTCATCACAACAAAGACTGAATCACTGGCATGGCCTTTTTTTTGTTTGCTTTTTTAGGTGTCTTCCTACCGAAGTTTTTGCTTAAAAAAGTCAGATTCTGCCTTACTTCACAATTACAAGGAAGTAGATTGTGACATCCATTAAGGACGCTGCAGTTCCTGCTCTTACCTAAACATTAGCACCAGTTCCTCACCCAGCTGTTTCCATAGCTCACCTCTCCTCCACTCCACCCTTCTGAAGCTCCTGCCTGCTCTTTATTCTTAAAATGGCATGTAGTTTCCTTCCTTTACTATAAACAATGCTTTCTGTAACCTTAGTTTCATGATGTAAACATTGAAAAATAAGAATGAAGGGAACACAAACTATGTGTTCAATTAGGTAATTTGGGGACTAAATTAAATGAAATCTTTCAAAACATGGAACATTTCAGAGTAATGAAGTCTGGCTTTGCTTGTTTTCCTTTTATCCCATCGCTGTAAAAAAGAAGATAATGGATCTTAGAAACCCTGGCAGAAGAGTAGTAAAGGCAGCTGAAAGCAGCTTATTGCTTGTGAATCCAAAAGAAACTAAAGTAAGGCTCAGAGGAAGGAGCTGTAACACTCAGGTATGTGTCCAAAGGGAAAGAGAGGCACTCTGGAAACTGCAGGGAGGAGGCTAAGCAGCCAGCTGCCACAGTTGACATGGGAGTCTTCTGCTACCAGTAGTATTACCATCTGTAATCTGACGTCAGCTTGCAAAATGCCCTGAAATCTGCCAAAGCTTCTTCAAACTGGCATTTCTTTTATATTTAAATATATTTTAAAAGCAAGAAACCAACCAACAGATCTTATTCTCTAAGCAAAAAACCAAGTAACAGTATAGGGCTCCTTTGTATACACTATATGTAATAAGGAATAGTAACAGAAAGGAGGAAAGAGTAGTAAAGGAAAGATAAATGTCCATTAAAAAATGCTTCTGTTCACCTCTGCATTCCACCTGTAAGTTTTGGTCAAACACTCCTTCAAATAGGCTTTTTTTTATTATTATCATTTTTTAAACAGCTCTAGAGAGGATTTTTATTGTTAAATCCCTAATCTGAATTTTGCTCTTGTGAACTCTTCAGCAACAGAAAAAAATGCAAACTGTCTGCAAATCTGGGAGAATTCTTGTTATGTACATCTGAACTCACACATTTGGCTTTCATTGTGCAGTGTACCAGACAGCTACAAAAACAAAGTGTAGCCTATTACAGCATTAGTCAACACTTTAAACTTTGGATCCCACTTATCCTGAAAGACAGAGACCTTTCTGGCCTTTCAAGAAAGCCTATTTCCTCTTGGCATACACCCAACACAGGTAATGCAGTAGTTGTTTGACTTTCACATCGTCTTTAAACAGGTATTGTGAACATGCATGATAATAGCTTCAAAAGGCAGTTCAGCATATGTACAGGCATTACACCTGCCCCAGGCCTCTCCGCTGGTTTTGAGGCTTTACAGTCATGTTTTCCTGTTTCTGAAAGCCTGCTGGAGAAGGGTGAGGGGTATTCCATTATTTGGTGGAAAATACACGAACAGCATAGAAGGAAATGCACAACATTTCTAACACAACATCCCAAAATAAGTTCAACAACAGGTTGCTTTTTTCTTCCTTTATCTGTACAATACTACTTGCTAATTTTACTCAGGTTTAGTAGAAAGCAGCAATAAATGAGAGGGAGACGTTAGTGGGATATTGATACCTTAGCGACCTACCTTGAAAGAAACTTTTGACTCGGAGATAGCTGACACTAAGGCGCAAGACAGAAAGTTTGTCCAGCTTCGATACGATGTCGGGTGGAAAAGGCAAGAGGCTGGCCAGATGGTCCAGTTCTGCGTTCAGGCGGTCCCTGTGTCTCTTGGAAGGATTCGATTTTTCATTCCCAACTGCAGGCCTTCTGTGGTGGAGAACACATTTTCAATTACCTGTTCTACCTCCAGATAGTACAACCAGAGACTGAGATGTTGTCTGCAATTAGCTGGTAACAGGCATATTTAATCTAGCCGGGATGAAAATCTTTCTGTCCCCTGCCAAAAAGAGAAAACCATTCTTCATTTGCCATAGTGCAAAGACATGGACATTGGCCTCTTCTTCCACATCTGCCCAGTGCAAAAGGGACAAAGAACTGATACCTATTACTCAGGACCCTCTCACCCTAGGGGAATGGTTAATACCTTCATGTTCTGGTCAGTAGGAAAAAACAATTTCTCATCTCTGTTGTAGAAATTAGGGTCAGAACAGTAGAGGAAAATTACCATGACTAATGCATGAAGCCATTGAATACCCACTGCATTCATTCAAAGCATCTTAGTTCCCTTAGTTTAATGACTCTAAGTTAACCTATGGGTCAGAAAATAAGTAAGAGCCTGTCTTTCGACGTGAGTTTAAAAAGTATGGGAAGCAGGGTGAAAAGATGTTCTTTCCTCAAGCTCAAAAATCCTGTGAAAATACCCACATTTACCTTGCTACCCCACTAATAACAAAGATAAGAATATGGTTTCTCTCTTAAGAGCATTGATATTCCTCCTACAATATAAAGACTGATGCTAACCAGATTTCTAAGCCAAGCCCTCCTAGTCCATCTCCATTTTATGTCCCTCTCATGCAGTAGACAAGACCGGACCCCTCAGAAAAACTATTAGGGAAATGCATTAACATGAAATACATCACAAATGAGGAAGGTCAATTTTGGTGTGTTTGCTGATACTCTTCTGTGTATCAGCTGAATGTGTAAGATGCTGTTCTCAAGAGGGAGAAAAGGAAAAGCTGGTATACTTGTACATGACGGGAACCTGACTTCCAGCACGACAGCAAGAGGTGGTCAGTGCTCAAGAACTGACTTGTCTATTAAGCAAGATGACCTGAGTGGTAAGTTTGAGAAGGTGGTTATCTCCAGCAGACAGCCATTGCTGGACCCAGCAGTAGTCAAGTGCATTATTCCAGAATGGGCCACAGGCCACTGGAGCCATAAACTACATGGACCAACAATATGAGAAGAGGGAGTGCTATAGCACAGTGCTATAGCTGAGCTGGCATCAAACCAGGGGATTTAGCGCTGTCTGCTGGTTCTCCATGCACACTTGTAATTCCCATGTTCAAGTTCTTGTTGTACCACATTGCCACATTCCTCCTGAGGCATTTCTCAGTGTCTTTTATTCCTCCAGAATAAAAGACATTGAGGGAAAAAAAAAAAAAAATCAATGAGGAAAAGATGGAAAAATACTCAAGAATGGGAACTGGTAGGCAAGGAAAATATGGGTGTGCTAACAGTTTCCACTTTCACCTCACTAAAGCGAGGATCATAACCATATGTATCTTAAATGGTGCTCCAGTGGAGAGTCGGAGGAAAACTAATTATTTGCAGCACTTTACTAATGCATTTCCATGCTCCACACATTTACTATATTTTTCAATAATAATTTCTTAAGTTTAAGCATTAGTATTTCACAAGATGTTCAGAGGCTTAAATGACAACATTTGCATGTTCCCCTCTTATAAGTGTAATATTAACTTATCATTGTAACTGTGGTTTAAAAAAATGTTGTGCTTATGAATTAGCTAAAAAAAGGGTTGATGTTTTGTGCCTGTGATTGCTGCCAATTATAAATCTCCTAAGGCAAAGTAGGCATGAAAAAAATCATGCTCCCTTTGAGAGCCTCGCTTCATTTCAACAGGACACATTGATGGACAGAATGAATGAAAATATATTTGAAGTAGGTGTCAGTGAAAATAGGTAGTTCCAGCTTTTTCATTCAAAAGTGCCAATACTCGTATGTGGCCCTTCAATAATACAACGAGTTGCTTTCAAAGACATGTGGGAGATTTTATTGATTGGAATCAATACATAGCTTTCTTGTATTAGAGCAAAAAAGCAGCAAATAATGTAACCAACAAAGACGGAATACTCTTTTTTTCACTTTTCCAGTTAACTTCTACTCTTTTTCCCAAAAAGGTTGTACATATTGGGCACTAGTTTTTGCAGTAAACACTGAAGCTCAGCCATCCTCACTAAGACCCCAAAAGGATGTCTAACCTTTGGAGAGCAGTAATTCTGTGGGAATATAGCCTATAGCTGAGCAGAAGCTGAAGAACATTAGCTTTTCATAATTGCTTTTTACATCTGACAAACCAGTTGAAGCAAGGAAGCAATTTAGGACAGAAAAAAATTAATTCCAATAAGGAAATTTAGACTGATGAGTTCAAGGGGCAAAAATTGTCAAGATTAACATTGAATAGAAAAACAAATTGTTCAAGCCTACTTGCCACATAAAATAGTGACTGCTCTCTGCCAGAGAGAAATGGTTTGAGGCCATTATGCGCACTGTGTTTGCACTGAGTGTAAGGAAGAGTTTTCTGGAAATTGCAGGGAATGGTGTAAAAAGACTACAGGAGAAAGTTCAGGACAGAGTCTTCCTGAAAACTTAAGGAAATGATTCAGTAAGGGAGTGAATCCAAACAGAGGTTTGATGTAAGTGGCAATGAGGTGCCAAGTGGATGCGATTTTAAACAATGCAAGTTCCATGGAAAGGCCAGCTTAGCTATCCATAAACAGAAAAGAGCAGGCAGGGAAATTCTTCAGTGGGCTGTTCTGAGGCAAATGGAAATTCTAGCCCTTATTTTGAGCTGAAAGTAGATAGTGCTTGTGTTTCTGTTCAACTCCAGATCCTCAAACTCTGTAGCAGTCACTCGATGATACCTTTTTTACTCTGCTTTTCACGCAACACTACTACAGTGAAGTAGCACGTGTAAAATAATGCTGGCATTTCCTTCTTTGTGCTGTTAAACCATCCAAATGCTGCTATGCAATTACAAGTCCTTGTACCTGTACAAGACCCGTATCAGCCATCCCTGTTTGGTAGGAACTGAGTGTGGGAGTTGGTGCAGAGAACTTTTTCCGTTTCGGTAGTACGTACGTAAGGCACTGAGCCATTTGTGCTGTAATGATTCAGTGTGCCTATGACACACAGACTGCCACTAGTGTAAACCAGTTTGGTGAGCTTGCAGAGGAATTTCCTGCAGCTACAGCCCTGTCTGCTGCTTTCTACCCTCTGCGGGAGCCCTACCCTGTTAACGAAAAGTTTACTCTGAATAAGTTTATTAAGTATCCTTTAAACCAGCGGATGACCTAAACTAAGAAAAAGCTAATTATTTACTATGATGGCAAGCATTTGGCAAGAAGGAAAAGGGAGGAAAGAGACCATAAGATGCAACAGATAGACAGCCTAAGCACAAAGTACCAGCAAGATGATTCTCATGAAGACACTGACCAGCACTCACAGCCACTGAAATGTGCTTGAGCATTGCATAGGTATCCTGGTAGAGCTGAGCTCCAGTGCCAGCTGTGCGTTTGCAGATGTTCGGCATCTTCTACAAAGCAAAAGGACCAAATGACAGAAAGCTATTTGAGGGAAAGGAGGACCTTTGTCACCTTCTACCTCTTCTGGGTCTTCACAGCAAAGAAAGGCAAAAGCAGAACTAATAGTCAAGAAGACATCAAACTGGTAGAGCAAATGACAGATGGCATAGTGTGATCTCAAGAGGAGGGGCTATGCCACAGAGTACCGTAAAATGCAAACTAAGAAGCAGGAGAGAGCTGCACCTCCTGAAGTCTCTGTTTACCCTGGCACTGGTACGGTTCTGGCTGAAGTGGGCAGTTTGGAGCAGTTATTGATACACTCAGAGCTAGGACAGCTGTAATTTGCCTTAAAGTTGCTGTAAAACATTACAAGAAACGTTTCGTTGGAGAGGGAGAGTTTTACAAGATGCCAGGGCTTGAGACGAAGAAGTGGCTGGAGCTCTCAAATGGTAACAGCATTGCCTTAGCATTTCTAATATAAACATTAATTTCAGCACAGTGATTTTAGTTTGAGGTTAAAAACAAGCTCTCTTTTAGTGTTGGGTTAGTTTTCAGATGCTTGAATTACCAGTAGAATGTTAGATTCCAACAGGAAACAAACACTTGGTAGAAAGTTTCCTTTAGTCAAAACTCCAGTTCTCTGGCTGAAAAGCGTATCTGATGGAAAATTTTCAATCAGTCCGAGCTCCAGGTGTTTGAATTGAGTCCAGAAAAGCCAAAACACTTTAGTGTACACCACATCTAATGGGGTTTGTTTGGCAGCTTTCTGGGGCAAAAGGAGAACAGCTAGGGGAGTTTATGTATTTGCATGCATAAAAGTAGAACTTAAACCTGATGTACAGCCTCAAGAATGGCAACCTAATGAAGACAGTCTCTCCTAGTTCTGTGTAGAGAAAAAGATGCAAACGTATTAGATCCCCACAGTAAGACACATTCTTCCACAGTATGGTGGGTCTCTGAATTCCCTTAAACACTTAAACAGGGGAGTGACCCAGTAAACAGTGAGGGTGCTGAGGCACTGGCACAGGTTGCCCAGAGAAGCTGTGGCTGCTCCATCCCTGGCAGTGTTCAAGGTCAGGCTGGACAAGGCTTTGAGCAATCTGATCTAGTGTGAGGTGTCCCTGCCCATGGCAGAGGAGTTGGAACTGGATGATCATAAGATTCTTTCCAACCCAAACCATTCTGTGATTCTATAATTTTCCTATGGAGCTTCTTCATACATTTTCATTACTGTTCTGTAAAACTACCTCAGAATAGAATGTCTGTATGTACCTGAAAAGCCATGAACGTGATAAGCAATACAATTCAGTGACATCCTGTATTAAAAGCCAGATGCAGGATCACCACCTGGCTTAACAGCCTGATCACAAAAAGCTGATGGAGAAGCAGAGAGTTGTCCTCCTGGGATACACTGAGTATGGGTAAATATAAACATCACAGTTGTTCTGCAGAGGGGAAAGCTGCCCCTCTGCCCGTGGAATCCTGACTGGCAAAAGGACTAGTCCAAGAAGCCCTACAGAAATCAAAGTATTCTGCTCAAACTGACACCTGAGATTGCTTATTCCTCTGTCAGGAGAAAGGTAAATTCTAGAGGCTGTTAATGTTAAAAACTGTGGACCCATCATTAGGACTGGCCAAAGAATGCCCATCAGCTTTTATTCCTGTGAAAAATTAGGCTTTTCAACTGAACAAATACCTGTCCCAGAACAGGTGACAACATCTGCCATGATTCATTATCAGAACGGCAAGGGGAAAAGTAGAACAAGGCCATGGCAGAAATTCCGCTATGCTACCAAGTAAGAGAAAAAAGCTGTAATAAAAAAGGTACAACATGGATGAAAATTGTAATTAAATATCCTGTTCAATTCATAGGCTTTGTCTACCCTTCTAAATTCAAGATAAATGATTTGAGGCAGCATAACAGTAAGGATACCTCGGAGTCCTTAAATGTCAGCAAGATTTGTAGTACTGAAGGACATAGACCATGAAAGGAGCTGTCAGCCAGTCAGTCTTGGTCATTCAGAGCCTCTTTAGAAGAGAGTTAGGAAGTCCCTGAGTGAGGGAATGAGCACAGGAAAGGCTTATCAGAGACCAAGCCCACAAGCAGATAAGGTCTGAGGAAGAGACCAGTGTTACCAGGAACTAAGAAACCATCCTCAGCAAGTGATAAGTAACTAACCACAGAAAATAGAGGGAGCTCAGTATTATAATAATCCAAATGATTCCTTTTGTTTCAACCAAAATCAAGTTTCCTAATCAGAATTTTCTATAGATAAGCTCATGCTCAGGTACGTCTACTGAAAATAACAAAGCTATTTTCAAGGTAGCATACTGCAATTGCTCCTAAGGTGAAAACTTGGTTCCATCAAAGTATGTTGGGTTTTGCTTCTGATTTTGTTCAAGTCAGAACTTAAAAAAAGGCTAATGAGGACATTTCCACCCTTTGACAGGAGGTTGTTCTCTTAACCATTGCATTTATCTAGAAGTGACCTTTGGAAAAATTTCTAGCTAGCATATACACACCAAACATGAAGCTTAATGTTTCTCAGAGCAACCACACCTCTCCCTCCTTTCTCACAAAAATGATGATCCATGAATAGTTCTGCACAGAGGTAATTTCATGTACTACAGCAGTCCATACCTCATGCAGTTATAAAGATAAATATCCACTTCCATACTTGAACAGTAGTGCTGAAATGTTACGTACATTTTGGATTTAACACTCTGATTTTGCATGAAGAATCATTTTTTTATGTCATTATCTTTGTCTATTAAAATTGATGTATTTTGCACTAAAAGAGATATTTTTAAGTGGGAACAAGTAGTTCATGTACAACCACTCTCCAAAACCCAAACAAAATCAACAGATCTCACTCAAACATTCAAAGACACTCGCCTTTGACTTTGGACCAATATATACAGCTTTTAGCCAAGTGGGTTATTTTTAGAAGCTATGAACAACCAAAAATAGGGAAATCTATTTCAGTTACCTTTTCATCCTTAAATCATCTGCAAAGGCTACCAGTGCTACTTCATAATTTTAACACAGTAAAAATGTGTGTTTCATAACCATATAATCAAGTGTAACACAGAAGATGTGGGATGATTCTATTAAAAACCTTCATTTCACAGAGTGGTTTACGGCATCTGGAAACCGTTTTACTTTTGAGCGATAGCAACCTTCGTCCCCTCCCATTTCAAGCATCTTGTAGTAACAACTTCCCATTGCTTTTTCTCTTTTTCTGCTTTGCCTTCACACATACAATTCCTCTCTCCTGTTTTTCTCCTAATGAAAGCGACCCCAGAGTAAATAGTGGTTTGAAAATGATGTGTGTTTTATGCAAGAAGTGAGTCACCAGTATGCTTTTTCAGTTGGCTGAACTGACCCACTTTCCAAGCTCACACATGTTGGACATAGCAATGCCCCAAGCAAGCCTAAGCCAAGGAAGGGGAAAGCCAGCGTGCTGGTGCCACTCGACACACAGCTTCTCCTTGAACAGGCACCAGGGAACACAGAAGTGCAGCTGGAGCAGCCACCCCTCCAGCCCACTGCCCAGCTGACGTTTAGTCCAGCACTATCTCCTGACTAGGAAAAAGCACTGAGTACACACTGCAGCTACCATTGAGCTCCTCCTGGGACACCTAGTCATGGGTAAGGACAGTTTGACCCACACTCAGCATCCTTTCTGGAGCCAGTCTTAACCATGAAAAGCCAGCCTCCCAGCCAGGGGTTTCTCACTGCAGAGAAAGCTATTAAGTCTCTCCTGTGCTTGTGGACCATAGAGGAAGGAACTCCTTTTTCTACTGCATTTCTAGCACACACATTTGTAGGGAGATACCTCCTAATGAATATGATACTTAACTGTTTCTGAATGGGTTTTCTCCTTTTCCTCCCAGCATACAGGCATTCCCCCGGAGGAATCATTGTTTGGATGCTGCAAAACAAAATGAGTATGTTTCTTAGTTTAGAGGTTTCTGGATTTCATATTGCTGTGCAAAATGACAGCATCGAGAAAGTTCAGCCAGGAAAATGTTTGTTCCTTGAGTGTGGCATTCAAGAACACTAAAAAGCATGGTGGCATTAGTTAAGATAGAAGATTAAGGCTTATTTCAATTTCCTACCTTAATATTATTAGAATATTGATGTTTATATTCAATTTTCATTTTTTCAAATTAAGCATTCCAGATATGGTATAAAATGGGTATAAAATACATCCTGTTTATTGGATATCCAAATTTTTTTTCCCTTCTAGGCTCATTTTTAAACTCAGCTAAACAAATAAGAATGAGTAATACCATCCATCATCTTCTGCAGGGAGGATTTCACATCTTTTTTTAATACACAGGAATATTGTCTTCCATTACTGACACCGTGATAAGTAGGATGCAATTATTCAAATCAGCATTTTCACAGGTCCTCACGTCCTAATTTTTAAAGACTGAAAGTATATCTGTCAGCAGCTTGAGAAGTGACACACAGTATTGTGGTTAGCACTAGGACCCAATGCAGTGCTGATGGAGGTGACAATTTTCAGACAAAACTTAACCTTATTACTGCTCCCTTTGAGCACATTAGCCTTAGAGACATTGCGAGCTCTGAAACAAGTCTTTGCATTCAGTTTGTTTAAGTCTTCTGGAGATCAGCTGAGTATCAAGGTCTCTTGATTTTTCTGTGTGAAAGAGTATCTTAGTCTTGCTATGTGCTGTTCAACAGCGGGTGCACAATGCCTGAGAAGTTTTTGTATCTCAAGCATATCTGCTGCTTTGTATAAGATGTAAAATTAAGAGGAGCTTCTATGTCACTGAATCAGATCCCTTGCTACTGAAGAAATGTATATCATGTAATGCAATCATGAACTTTCTGAACTTCATTTAAAAACTGTTTAGAGGAGCTTTGCTTTTCATTGAGAGACAGCTTTCTGATAACTAGAAACCTTTTGCTTCCCAGCCGAGATTTGTTCACGGTCATTTTATGCCCATTTGTTCTTCTGCCAACGTTGTCTTTTAGTTTAAAGAGCTCTTCCTCCTCTGTCGTGTTTACTCATTGGCATATTTTTAAATATCAGTCATATCTTCAGTCAGCCTTCTTTTTTCTATTCTGGGACAACCCAAACTCTTTTATTCCTCTCTGATGTTACAAACTTCGTACTCTTCCTATCATCTTAGGAGCCTTTATTTTCTCCTTTCACTCAATCTGTCTGAGACACAGATAAACATAATTGTGCACAGTATAGTAAGCAAAATCTAGAAGCATTTAATAGATGCATATATACTCATATTTATTGACAAACCGTTAATTTTTAATGGGAATTATTTCACTTGATAGTTGCGTGACTGTTTTTTTTCCTTTTCCATAGCCATTATCAAATTCATGGCTCACAGTCACCCTGTGGTCCCGTAATATGCACAGCTCTCTGTCTTCATGCACCATTTCCAATAAATGAATTCACAGTTTATGGATGAACTGACTTCTAGTAACCAAGTGCCTAGGCATCCCGTTCATGCAGTTAATCTCCAGTTCATTTTTGCTATGTGAGAACTGTGTCCTTTCCTGTGTTGATGAAGTTTATTGCTACAAATCTGGTTTTGCATGAAATTTCTTAGTAAAAATGTGATTGATTGTATAAAACCTGATAGTTGAGGAGCTCTGTAGTTTCTCTCCTTTCCCTTTCAGCACGTGCTGTTGACCCAGTTCCTTTCTCCAACTCTTAAAATTCTTAACTAGTCCTCAGCAGCACAGCATCCTTCACTAAATTGAGTTAGATTAGGTGTACCATACTCCCCTCATCTGGAAAATTAGGTGTTTGTACAACAGACAGCTATGAGTTTACTTTGTCAAAATCATCTAAACCTACATTCCATTTTTACTCCATTACACAACTAACCACAGCCATTTATGGTTCTTTCCTTAAGAATTCATTCTAAAATGATGCATAATACAGAGATCAGATGAATAAGTCAGTTGTTTCCTTCTCTCAGTTTTAGCTGGTGATGGAAACGCCAGTCATTCTCCAGTTGGTGCAGAGCACTTCTGGAAATAAACAAAACCTTTCTTTCTTCACTATTACCAGGACGATTTCATGTGACCTGATATTGGTGAATTGCCTGGCCAGAATCTATGAGCGATACGATACAGTGCAACAAATACTGTTCCAGGTTAAGAAAGCTTGTTTATCCTGCAGCTTTTGCCTAGATAAAGTATTCTCACCATCTTCAAAGACCTGGCTAGTTTAGCCTAGTCTACAGGCTGATTTTTTGCAATGGTCTGAGAGTTAAAATTTCACCTACCCTGGTGGGTTTTCTGCTCCAATGGGAAGTTGAAATAGGGTGAAGATGTCAAAAGAGTTGCTTTAGTTTCCTGTGAGACTTTACATAAAACACATTTCTTTATATTTGTGGTGGATTGACCTTGGCTGAACACTAGTGTCCACCAAAGCTTCTGTACCACCTCCCTCCTCAACTGAACAAGGGAGAGATAGGGGCAGGGAGAGGTCACTCAGCAATTACTGAATGCTGAATACAATGGGAAAAAGAGATTCAACTTTGGGAAAGTAGTTTAATGTATTACCAATCAGAGTAAGGTAATGAGAAATAAACCCAAACTGAGAAACACACCTCCCTCCAGTGGCACAAGGGAACAGTGAATGGGGATGTGGTCAGTTTATCACACGTTGTCTCTGCCTCTCCTTCATCCTCAGAAGGAGCACTCCTCACTCTCTTATCCTGCCCAGTGTAGGGTTCCCGCCACAGCAGACAGTCCTCTGTGAACTTCTCCAATGTGAGTCCTTCCCACAGGCTCCATCATGAGATTCTCCAGTGTGGGTCCCTTCCATGGGTGCATCCTTCAGGAACAGACAGCTCCAGTGTGAGCTCCTCTCTCCCCAGGGCCACAGGTCCTCCCAGGACCCTGCTCCAACGCAGGCTTCCCACAGGTTTGCATCCTCCTTCGGCTATCATCTTGATATGGTGTTGGGTCCTCTATGGGCTGCAGGGGCACAGCTGCTTCACCATGGTCTGTACTATGGGTTGCAGGGGAATCTCTGCTCCGGTGCCTGTATCAGCTTCTGCCCTCCTGCACTGACTCTGGTGTCTGCAGGGCTGTTGCTCTCACGTGTTCTCACTCCTCTCTCTGGCTTCAGATATCTTTGCAGTTTTTTCCCCCTTTCTAAATATGCTATCCCAGAGTCAGTCACTACCACCATTCCTGATGGGCTTGGCCTTGGGCAGTGGTGTGTACACTTGGAACCAACTGGCATTGGCTCTATTGGACACAGGGGAAGCTTCTAACAGCTTCTCACAGAAACCACTCCTATAGCCCCCCCTCCAAAAAAACCCTGCCACGCAAACCCAATACAATATTGTGATACTTTTGTGTTCTGAGTCTTTCCGTCCATAATACGAATGTATGACTCATAGTTCATATTTCAAAACAGTGTCACATGCTAGACTTCCCTTCTCTTGCTTTCATGAGCAAAATTAGAAGGAGGAGAAAGACTTAGACTGCATAATTCAACTGAAAACTGAAAGTTAAGAGTTCACTTGATTTCCCAAAAGGACCACGTCAGTTTAAAACCCGTTCTGGCTCAGCTGATGAATATGTGACAGCAAATAGAAATAAATAAAAAGACCTCAGTATTCAAACAACTGAAAACCAGGGAATAAATAGCAAACAATACGAGCTAGAATTTATGAAGTGTAAACTGCTGGTTAAGAAAGATAAAGGCCCACAGGAAAATTCACAAGTTGCAGCACTGAAAAGATAATATGCTTTTTAGAAGACTATTATGAGCAAAATAAGTCCAAGATGGAAGTGGCTGTATGTTAGAACTGTGTAAAAGGTGACAGTGTTCAACCTATTTATTTCTAGTCTCTGAAAAGAAGGAGGATCATGCACTTGCATCAAAAACCATGCACTCTTCAGGCTTTCTGCAGGAACTATCTACAGAATTAGAACAAGGGGTTACCACGGCAACATGGTATGAAGCACTGCCTCAGCCACTGAGCACCAGTGCCCTAGATATGCATACAGCCAAGAGGTGCTTCTGCTACTACCACTATTGCCAATAGTGGCACGCAGATAAAATGAGTTTGAGAACGAATGTACAGGAATAATGACAAAGTCAGAAAGCTCATGGCCAATGGTCCTAAAAATACAGCTGAAAAAAGCACTTGAAGTTATCGAGCTGCACAAAACCATAGGCCAAGAAAACATTTCTTTTAAAAGCTGGAGAAGAGCACATCTGCATGGTCCCACCTGGACTGTGCCCTCTTCTGATGTCTGCTGAGAGCAGTGAGCTCTGCTCTGCACCGCTGGGACAGAACAGCCCGTCTTCACTGCTGCAGGAGGCTGGGGGCTCCTTCCCTTACCAGCTCACCAGCCTCATCTGTGAATGGGAAACAGGAAGCTGTGGGAATGGCACTCAGCTGATCAGACCAATTGTGCTCTTTCCTCTCTCTTTCCCTCTGCAACGCTTGAGAGTCCTCACATGTTCGAAGAAGGCTGAAGATGAACCCAAAGCAGCAACCTTGCACCCCTCCGGCAGCAGGAGAGAAGCTGCACAAGCCTGAGGAGCTTCAGCAAGAGGAGAGCTGGAGCTGAAAGGAACAGAACTGCTGGGAAAGGGCAGATGTGGGCCGTGATCATTCACTTATGTCAGATGCTTTTAATCACTGCTGCCATTAAGTCATAATGAATCCCTGAACACTGGGGAAATCTGAAAGAGTGAAAGACAGCTGCTATATGACAATCTTCAGAGAAGGGAAACAGAACGATCTGGCTAACCACCGGATGGCAAGACTGACATCCATCCCAAGCAAAATACCAGAAAGCTGATAAGAAAGACAAATGACATCACTTAACAGAATTCGAGGGACTATCATCCTCTTTGGACTGAAACTAGCTCACTGGGAAGATATCACTTCTAGCTGATAAAAGTATTCACTTGTATTAGGACGTCATTTAACTCAGCAGCACAACGTACTGATTTTTAAAATCCACAATGAAGTATTTTAGTGCAGAGATTCTGTAAATTAAGAATTAATCACAGATTTATAATAATAAAATTAAATAAAATAGAGTAACCACAGCGAAATCACACTGCTGAGAAGAAAGGTGTTTATAAAGGTTTTACAGGCATCAAGGTTCAATACAAAGACATTGGTGGTAATATTTGCAAAGTTATAAAAATTTAGAAGGGTGGTAAATAGTGCTGGAGACATAGAAAATAGAGCAATCTGAAGTGCCTGGAAGGCTCTTTCTGTTTATCCACAATGGATTTCAATACAGCCAAATGCAAACAGACATCTCCGAATAGGGAATGCAAGTCATTTCTAGTGAATAGGCACTGCATCCTGAAATGCCAGGGATTCTTGAAAGGAATTAAGCATCAAAGTGAAAAACAAACACAATCCATAGCCTGAGCACTGCGAGAGGAGCTGCTGCAAAGGCAGCTAATGCAGTTGCTGACCTAAGTGAAGTGATTTTACCTCTGTTTACAGATACGATGAGCCCGACACTGGAACAGTGTGTACAGCTCCCATGTAAGTGCTTTTCAAATAATGTTAGAAATTGGGAAGGGTGAGGAAAGAAGCTAAATGAAATACTTGCAGGATGAAGAAACCGCCTTGCATAGAGAAAAGAATTAGATGACTTGAATAAAGTGAAGTACTTTCATGTAGGAGAATATTTCACTTTACTCAAGTAAAGGGGAAGATACAGTGATGAATTATTTTAATCTGAAATGTGGCAAGCACTTAGAAAGTGAAGCTGAAGCCAGAAACATGTAAATAAGAAATAAGGCATTAGTTTGTAGCATTGTGAGCATTCAAACACTGGGGCAAGCTACAAAGCATTTAATGGATCCTGTTGTCTCAAAATCACTGTTGAATATCTTTCCACAACGTACACTTTACCCTAACAGAAGTTATGCTTAAATTAAACACAAACAGTTGGGCTGAATGCAGGCATACTCAGAAAAAAGAATTTGGTAGCTTTGGTGCTATAGGAGGTCAAATTACACTATCCAGTGATCTCTCCTTTCATTAAATTTTATGAATCATTTCCTGCCCGAATGTGATCACATACCATGCATTCAATGCCTGAACTACATAAAAGGGCTGCTGCAGACCACAGCTTCGAAGCGGCACAAGTTTCGAAGAGGCAGCCTGAGAATAAGGAAGTTGTGTTCTCATCCCGACGGCACCACAGAGCCCCAGCACGGCTTCAGCAGCAAAGCAAGAAGGGGAGATGGTGCTGGAGCACAGCCTGGCTTTCCATAGGATTATGTGTTTCTACCTTGCGACCAGCAGCCAGGAAAATAATTCCACTCATGACAGCTAATCAATAGAATAGAAACCTACCTGCCTGCTGTCACTAAACTCATCATGATTAGCACGTTTCTGCCAAACGTTTTCCTTCTGATGAATGATTATGTTTGAGGAGAAACTGTGATACTGGCTTGGGTATATCTTTGCAAATAACATGTAGAACTGTTTCTAGCTAAACTAGCCCCTCTTCCAAAAAAACAAAACCAAAACTGAAGCAAAGAGTCACAAAAATGATTAAAGCTTGAGAAAAGGAGCCCCACAGCCACAGCCCAGGAGCTCAGACTGTTTGGGTTATCGTGAAGAACAGCAACAGAGAACTTCCTCACAATAAGTAACTACATTATGCAAGAAACAAACATTTCGTGACAGAGGTCAAGCTAATTCCAGCAAGATCCAATTTGCAGAATTTGAGGCTAATTAAATTCAAATTACAAATAAATGAGGATAACTATTGAAACAATTTACCCAGGACTGTAAAGGACTCTCTATTACTGAGATTTTTTTTCTTAAGAGTCTTAGATGTGTATGGTGAATAACTTGTTTAAGGATGTCTGATGGTCCAATGCTATACACAAGACAGAAACAAGTTCACAGTGGCTCTTTCTGGCCCTAAAATTTGTTTGTTTGCCTCAGTCTTCTCTCCAGAGAAAAGGAAGAGGGTTAATTCACAAACCTGAAGAGCTGTTAGAAATGCTAACTGACTAACAAAAAGGTATGAAATGCTTGACTTATAGAGGGTGTTCTGCAAGTACTGGGAATCATACACTGGGCTTACAACACAGCTAAGATTGTCTGACATGGCATATATAAAAATTCACTCTAATTTCCTTTAAAGAAAATATGTACAAATTCAGCTATGTTTGGAGCGTCTGAAAAAAAAACCCAGTTTGTATGTGTGTTTGTGAGACTTGTAGTCTGACAGTTATCTATAGGTTCTGCCTGAGCTGAGCACACGTCATCCCCTTCATTCCTCCTACAGGCATCTGCACTACACATACGCATCCCCATGCGCTTTACGTGCCTCTTCTCCGAGCAGCAAAGGCAGCGCCAGACTTTCCCTCTCGCTGTTCCTCCCCATCCTGGTGTGCTCTCCCTGCTCCAGCCGCTGCGACGCAGAAAGAAGGGACTCCACGTATAAGGCACACGAATGAGGAGTCGGCCATGGGGGTCTGAGGGTCAGACTGGGATGAGACACGAGACAGAAGCAGACTGCTTGTAATCCTGAGTCTCAGCATCCCTAAGAACTGCAGACAGACGCTGTGCTTCAATAACATTCCAGAAAGGGACCGCTGGGAAGCACTGCTTTTTTCCCTAACCACCCAAAATTCAGGATTTTTGCCTGAAATTAGGTTGCCTGCATCTCCCTGCTGCATTCTCCTGTCTGTCTCCTGAGGGCTCCCTTGCTGTCGCTGCCTTTGTTACAGGAAGAAGTCTGAGCACACGGAGCCAGACCCCTGCCCTGCTCGGAGAGCTTAGGGAAAGAATTAGGGCTGTGCTGTAGCTGTAGGAATGAGGGCTGTGTGATGCAAGGAACACAAGTACAGCAGCGACATCAGAGGCATTGAGCCTCCTTTTCTGGCAGCCTTGCTCTGATTTCTGAAGATGACGAGCACCCGGTGCCTCAGCTGAAGGTACCCAGGACTGCACTCAATATGAACATACAGCAAAGGCTGCGCCTTCTGAAGAACCACCCCCTGAGTGTTTGGCACTGAGTAAATGAGAATACATCTTTCACATATATCTCTACTAAGACCGTATGTCTCAGCACTATAACAAAGATTAATTTAGTGACGGTTTGATATACTTACATATTAGAGTCACAATTATCACAGAACAGTCTGTAACAAAATTAACAGC
Organism: Loriculus beryllinus; assembly: GCA_039877255.1. Lineage (NCBI taxonomy): Eukaryota > Metazoa > Chordata > Aves > Psittaciformes > Psittacidae > Loriculus > Loriculus beryllinus. Next base: position 21,332 of record JBCJKH010056164.1, read on the forward strand.
GCTGTGTGTGCAAGGGATTTGAACACATCTGGGACCACAAGGTGAATGAAGATAATAAAATCAAAATGTGCAATTTCTGGTTTTAGCATGAGGTTAAGTTTAGTGCCTGTGCACATAGGTGAGGAATCCACATTTCATCTTGAACTCTGGCTTTTCCTAATTTGCAAGTGCTTAACTTTGAAACATGGCAGCCCTTTGTTACAGGGTTCCTGTATGCAGGAACCTTTAGCAGAACAAAAGTCTCAATCATTATTCTTCCCTCACAAACAAGTTCATTTGGGGACTAAGTTACTTCATCAGCTCTCCTTTCTTTATTTGTTTATATAAGAAAGACTGAAATTAAGTTCAAGGAGACTTTTTTGAGCTTTAAGGATGTAAATAACTAACCTTTTGAAAAGGTTTAGACACAAGAGGGTTTTTTTAAGTGATGTTTTTAAAATCAAGCTGGTTTTAGCACTTCTACCATGTAGACACTGTCACTTCAGGAAGGATAAGGACAACAGTACATATAAAAACCCTAAAAAATCAGATTGGGTGTATGTCTGTACAATACTTCATAACTAGTGGCATCTCTTTCTGCCAGGTTTGACTTTTGTCCTCCATTGTCTTCACAACAGACTGTCTGAGAAGAATGTTATAGTGATGAACTTGACAGTCCTGGGGGAATGGTTGGGCTTGATGATCTTAAAGGTCTTTTCCAACCTACTTGATTCTATGGTTCTATAATATGGGACTGCCACAGCAGCTGGACTACCCATAGTAAGGTGTGAGCAGTGATGGAAAGCTTTGTTACAGCTGAAGCATTTAAGATATTGTCTGAAGCATATGGATTATTTGATGATTAACAAGACAATCTCACATTGCAATCTTGCCTTCAGCAGGGATATTAATGCAGCATGTTTCACCTTTAAACTCTCAGGAACATAGTATCTTTGAGATCTCTGTCCCTCTGTTATGTTTGCTGGAACCTGACTAACAGGTAAAACAAAGTAACTTCTAGAGAGGGGAAAGCAGATGCTGCAAAAGCATAAGCATCATTTCCATAGCAAATCTGACTAAAACCAGTAAGATAAGTCGATGAAATATTTCTACTATGAATGTACAGTGCAGTAGGGCCTTCGTTCATCCATCTTCAACCTATATCTAATTCAGGTTTCAGAAGCAGCTTTTTTCTGCCAACAACAGATCTCAGTACAAGCTAACAGCTCAGGTATATATACATACATACATACATACATATATATGTGTATATATATATAAGAGTATATATAACTTTTCAGACAGGCTCTGCCCAGACCTAGCTTTGTGCTACCATGATCAGGCTGCTAGTTAGTTCATCAAGTTTGTCTAGCTCATTAGCTTGTCTGCACTGCTCCACATATGCGAGGGATAAATGTTCTTAGATAAGAAAAAAACAGAGCAACAGTACCACTTTGAATGGGTTGTGTCACTTTTTTCACTAGACAGAGATGGCCCTGCATTGGCTGCTTTTTGGGTTGTTCTGTCCTCATTCCCACTCCCCTGTTCCACCATAACAAGGCAGTACATATCTCACCCCCCCATACACCACCATGATGGGGTGAAATACACATGTCGCTTTGAGTTGCAGTACTAGCCACAGGTTGCAAACACAGCTCTGCACTATGAAGCTGTGCTTGTCCTCCAAACCCTCTTGTAAGTTCACCAGCATTGCTGGTGTCACTCTCACAATCACCTATGTTTTAATACCCTGCTTTGTCATTTCACCAGACTTTGATTGTCTGCGGTTTGGGGTTCTCTTTGAAATACTAGAAGAATGATCTTTGATAAGACTATCCATCATCCTGCACCCACCAGTCCAAACTGGAAGTATGGTGCAATTTTGGAACAAATGCCAACAGCATGATGAGAAACCCTGACTTCTACAAAGGGAGGCTACAGATAGAAATCTATTTAGAGGATTGAAGAGATGAGAAAGAAATAGGGAAATACTAGGAACCATGTTTAGTTTTCTACTGTAAAGCCAAAATGGAACCAATTTAAATGGATTAAATGATAAAAATCAGGAAAGGATTGCTTATCAAAATCAGGGAGACTCTCCACAGTAGCCAGTAAGCTGGTGATCCCCTTCTGTGGGCAGGGCAAGATCCAGTTCTAAGTCGTTCAAAAAAGCCTGCCATACACTATAACTGTACTCTCATTTCCTCAATTCCTTTCTTCTTTTCCACAAAAGGCTTCTCAAAAGGTTTTAGTTGCACTCCAGGGCAGAATAGGAGTCAAAATAAGTGGCAGCTCATATATTTTGTGTGTCTACTTTTTTATACATATATATTTCATATAGACATCGTATATTTGTATATTTCTATACCATGAGAAACAGCATGGGAAGAGAAAGAAGTAACTGCCTCTGGCTCAGAGACACAGCTTTCAGAGGAGCCTCTGTAACACCAGGAGAACACAGCACAGTATCTTCCACAGAGAAGAAGCAAAAAAGGGCTGGATCTAAGGCTAGCAAAATGGGGATTGACATTTTTATCATTATAAAAGTTATTACGAAACATGTGTGTGTAGAACAGCAGAGAGAAAAAATACTTATAAATACTTATAAACCTACATGTAACATCAACTTGCTGGGAAGATGCAATCCTACTCTTTTCCTGGCTTTGCTGCTTCTATGTTCCTCCTCTTCAGTCATTCAGTGGCAGGAAAGGGGAGACAAAGGATGAAATGCCAAGAACCCCAGAACAGGTCAAACAGAGCTTACATATCTGAAGATCCACAGAAAAAAAGAAAACAGAACCAAACAGGGAAAAAGAAGGTGATTGTTTTTCCCAAAACTTGAGATGGAAAATGTGAATGAAGAGAAAACTGAAATGAATATGAAATGTTTTCTCCCAGACCGACCAATTTATGTCAGCTTGATGATTAAACTGCCAATGTTATTGTTGTTATCACTGCAATTCAGTCTTTTAAAATGTTTTTGCTACCAGTGTAAGAAACACTGCAGCATTTGAAAGGAGCAGGTCACAGTTTAGAAACGCACCCCAAGAGCCAGGCTGGCATGCGAGCTGTCAAGGTTTTGCTCAGCTCTTGCAAGTCTTCAGTTTAATGATGTGCATGAAAATCAGACTGAAAACTCCGAAGTTTCTGTTCTTTCAGATACAGAACCTGAAGACAAAAGTAAAACTAAAATCTGATGTAGCTATTATTTTTGAGATTATAAATGTAGCTGAACAAGTTATACTGGTTGAAAGGCTGGGTATTTTTATCTGCTACACTGACAAGGCTCTACTCCAGCACCCTGGTTTGGACACGTACTCAAATTTGCTGCATGTCCTTAACTATGGATGTGTGAGTATACGATTTCCTCTCCAGGAACACAAATCTCTCCGTCTAAGGAGTATAACATACAGATTCTCATTCTGTTTCTGAGATATCTGACATATTTTCTTTGTTCATTATTTGACAATCTTTGGCAATTTCCATTGTAAACATTTTCCACTGTTTTAGAGACATATCTCCAGAGGAAAAAAGTATGTTTAAATGCATTTGCAAGTTGTCTGCAGTACAACTCTGCCATCTAAAACTATTTATGTCTGTTACTAGCCTAAAGTAATCAATATATTACAATTTATTCTCACAAATAACTCGAGCAGTAGTAATTTTTTATGTGCTCATTTTTCATCATATCCTTTTAGATTTTTAAAAATTAATTACATTTGATTTTCATGGACAAGTAATTTCACTGCATATAATTAGGGCAAGAGATGGGGAGAAATTTCACCTCTTGCTTTCAAAACTTCCAGAATCTTTTGTATGTTTCTTAGATAAAAAAGCAAACATTTCACAGATACATCCTACCACAATATAATTTGTCACGAAGCATTTGCTACCGTCTAAAGCCACCTGACACTAATAAAGCAGCTAGTTTAACATTTACCGATTCTCATCCACTCCTGAAAAACAATAAATAGGAATTCTTCACAAAGTGAAAATCTTCAGGAATCTCTCTGATTGCCATGTAGGGGAGAGGTTTCTTATCTGCTTAGCTGCAAGGCAATACTCCATCTAAGAACCTACCTGGTTCTGAGCAGGACAAAAAAGATTCTTCGTGAATCTTCGACAAAACACTCCTATTTTTACAGTCCTTTTTTTACACACCATTTTCACAACAATGCAATGCTACTGACTCATGTTTAGTTTGTGATCCGTCAGATTTCCACATCCTTTTCTCCTTAGCTCGTGTCGCCTAGCCAGCCGTTCCCCGTGCTGTGCTTGAGTACATGATTTATTGCTGACTGAAGATAAACCTTTGCACAGAACCTTACAGACTCACATCCTGCTTGGTTTTCTGGAGACTGTGACTGTCAAAATCACTCTGAATTTGATTCTCGCCTCCCAGGGTGCCTGAAACCTGTTTCAGCTTGGTGACCTCTGCAGGCTGAATGCCCGCATGCTCTAACTCACCGTACGAGCTATTCGGGAAAGAGGGAACAGCTCTGACAGACCCTTTAGGGGTCTCAACCTGCATAATAGTCTTCTCAGTATACCTCTCCGAAATCTCTAGCACCCACTGAACAACCTCAGCAAATTTTGCTTGGCTAGAAATGGGCTGAAATGAGAAAAAAACCCACCGTGTTTGTGGAAAGATTCCTCATCTGAGGGCAAGGAGAGGAAGACTCAATCTGACAAGTGCACTAGGAGTTATCAGGCATCAGGAAAACGCATTTTGGAGAAGCAAATCCCTGTGAAAGATAAGGAGGCAAAGAAGAGCCCCTTTTCCAAACAATGCTGCTCTGACTGGGAGGTGAGAGATTAATATTTGGGGTTTCAATAAAGGAAAGATTTTGAGAGGTTACTCAGCATCATGACTCCCAGGGACCGGTATAGTACCAAACAAGTAAACAGCCCCCAGGAAGGCAAGATAATGACCCCGAAACTGCCACATATTCATCTTCACTCTGTCTCAGCTCCAGTGTTACAGGAGAAGGAGGAATCCACTAGTGGTGGATTTTTACAGTCCTTAATGAGTGATAAAATCTGAATTTATGGCAGCATATGTTTTCAGCAAGTTAAACCTACTGAAATGACCACCATTCAGCATCAATACAAATAAAGTTTAAGGTATAAATATGTAATACACATGCATGGGTATTGCTCTTTAATACAGAGCAATAGCTTTGGTGCACCAGGCGCCACTGCAGTAACAGGAAGGGTCAACGACACAGTGGCAGACAACATGTTTTGCAGCCTCAGCTTAATAGACTGCTTCATGCAAATTATTTATGCACTGTCTGCAGACGCAGCCTTGATTCAAAACTGTAGACAGTATGGGCCAGCCCAAAGCAATCCCATTCTGCAACAAGTTCCTGGATGCAGCCTAAATGCTTCGCTCACAGGCACTCAGATTAAAGGTGCTCCACTGACACAGGCTGCTAAACTCTGCCATCTCACACGATTTTAAGCCATCATCCTGCATTTGCCCTGCTGTTGAACACCAGAAGGCACCTATTAGAGGGAAAGGATAAGATCCAGCACAAGGTCACACAAACAAAGGTAACAGAGATACACTGAGTTTCTTGCAATTGTAGCTACCTAACTGTGATTGAGGGTTGCAAGTGCATGAACAGATCCCACCTTGTCTACACTGAAATGGTTGTATTACATGCTGGTACTAGGGACCTCGGGGGGTCATAAATACTTGGGGTGCATTTAGTTGGCATTATGTTGGCATCTTTTTGTCCACCCCACTTGTGCAATCCTGACAGTCCATCCATTCAAATTCTGCAGTTACCCGTGGTGTATTTGTTACGCTGACGACAGCACAACGCAGCTACAACTGCTTTAGAAACCTCAAAGATCATCGCTCTGAAGGTAAATTGAACTAAATCCAAAAGGACTGTCAACAGCTCTGTGGGAGCTCTGGACCGACAGAGACATACTCCTAAAGCATTTCCGTCTCAGGATGTTCAGCTGGTCCCTAACTCTGACTCAAATTCCTTGCAAAGTACCTTGAAACTTTCATTATTTAGGCAGACCCAGGAGCCTGCTTCCTCTTAGAAAAAGCATGCACTTGGTACACTTCAGACTGCATATTTGCTCTTGTACCCTCCTTCGACCTCAAAATGTTTGTAGAAATCCTGGTCTGTGTTTCCTAGTAGCAATTTGCATAGAGGGCCAACAACGAAACTGTCTCTCCCAAGGCAACGGCTCTTGCTTCTGCTAGCCAAGTATGGCTGGATTTATTTCTATACATGTATGTCAGCATATACCTCTGACATATGACTGACCTTCTTGTACCAGCTGGTAGCTGGCAGGAAACAAATTTCTGGGGTAGACATTCTTTGCTTTTCACATCTTCTTGCAGCGATGCCCCATTCTGAGCATCAGTGAGCGCTGCACTGCTGGCAAGTCCCCCTGTCCTGCTTGCCATGGCTGTATGGTGACAGTGACCACCACCAGCAAGCTGTCATAAACACGCAGCTAGACAGGAACTGTGTGAGAACATTCACTTTGACAAATATCCCGTTGCTTGCCTCATGGGAGAACTGATGATGCCTTTGGCCTGCCCATAGCAGTGAAGCAGGTGGGCACTGCCAGCTCTCCAGGTAACCCCAGTTCAAGTGGGAGCAGCAAGAGTTGAGCAAAATCCCACTTGTGCCGTGCAGGCAGATTGTGTTAGCAGTTGATGAATTGTGGTTATCTGAGCTATAGCTTATTCCTCATGGGTAAGCCAACTCAAATTGAAAACATCACCACTCTTCAGCAACGAGTTTGTGTGTGTGTGGACACGAGTCAAATTAGAAGCAATGTCTGAGTTAGGACTCCAGTTATTCCATAGTGAAGACAAGCTCATGTTATCCAAATTCATCCCCTTCCTGAGAATCAACTTTATTGGTTATTCAAACATTACTGTAAAAAAAAAAAAAGCCCTGGCTGACACTTCCTACCCAAACTTGGCAATTCCTTAAATTTTCCTCCAAAATCTGCTTTGTCCTAGCTGTCTCTGGGCACAAAGAGACACTCCCACATCCTTTACATTCCAGTTGGGGCTAATTAAACTCACATGTCAGCATGAGTCAGCAGTAATTACCAGGACTATTAAGGAAAGATTTGGCACCAGACCTTGGTTATTCAATAGTAGAGCCCCCATATTTAGTGGGGTCTTGGCTTAAATAGAAGCCAAAAACACGAGAGCTTTTAAAACACGACGGCAAAAGCTGTGCCAAGTTCAACTGCATATGGGCAGTTCCTGATACCAACAGTGTCTTTTCTATATTTTTAGGTACACCTAGAGAAAGGCAAATCAAACGCAAAAATCACTTCTGACTAGTAAATCCCCCATGGTGGAGTTTAAGTCTGTTTGCACACTGAAAATGATGAATCACATTGCCTGGCTGGTTTTCATAAGCATCCGCACTGCAAACAGGGCCTAGCAATGCATTTCCTCCTTACAATTCCTGGGCAGAAATCAGGATCCATGGAAAGTTGAGGTGATAACGTACCACCCCCTTCTATGGCTTGTTTGGAATAAAAATCCCGAGACCACAACAACCTGGCTTTCCCACATGCCAGCGTTCACTCCCTGCCACTCTTTGCCGAAACAGTCCACCTCAGTACGCCTCCACCTCAGTACACCTTCACCCTGCGGACTGTGGAGCTTTGTGCTTCCAGAGCTGAAGGAAGGCTGGAGGTATTTACACATAGGCCTGACACAGCCCCTGGAAGCCCAGGTCTCTCCTCGAGACCAGAGAACACCCAAATACACTTTTATGGTCAACTATGGAAACAAATATGTTGTCACAAATATATACACTGATGCAGAGATGCGATGGATGCAGCAGTGAAAAGTGAGCACTGCCTCAGCCTTTGCTTGGGCAGGGGGTGCCAGCCGGAGCAACAGTGTTAAAGTTACTGTCAAAATCTGACCTGGTAGCTTTGGATCTTAATATCTATGGCATTAGGTACTTTGTTTTTCAAGGAAGCAAATTCTTGCTCTTGGTTGCAAATTAACCGAGTGTCTTGCCAGTGAATTTGATCTTGTCAGTCGTTTAAGTCTCTCACTTACACGCAACGATTTAGTCTTAGCCCTGGATAATAACACTCTCTACGGTTCATAAAAGAGCACTGTTTTATTTTATCTACTGCAAACATATGTGCATCAACATTCTTCTCAACAGACCACTTCTGAGCCCAACCAGATCATTCAGTTTTATTTAAATCCAGCCCCGGTTGTCTTTTTGAAATCTTCAACTACCAAACAACGCCAAGCATATTCTTGGGGTTTTCTGGTGGTTTTTGTTTCCTTTTTTCCTCCTTTTTTTTCTTTTGGTCTTAATAGTCTATCTCCTAGACACTCACTAAATGACGCACAGACATTGTTTGTGCCCGTCTTAGGGGAAGAAAGAGTTTCTTACGTGTTATAACTTGGTTTTATGCTATTTGCGTTATTCTTCAGTAAAGACATAAAACTACAGCTTCACCCCAAGAGGGACAAAACTCTTGTTTACTACGGAAAGTAACGCAAAGTCAGAGAAAAGCACGAGAGCCTGTACACACGCTTCGCCCTTCCCTCGCTGCTTTTTCTTCCTTGGGTATGCCAAACTGAAACACAACAAGAATCTGTAGCTCTGAAGTTATAAGCCACTGAGAAGGGAAGCTTTGGGGGGATGCACCGCCTGACCCGAAAGCAAACCCACCCCGGGTAAGGCCAAGCGAGTGCCCTCGGGGCTCCGAAGAAGCAACGTGAAACTTTACTCTTCGGGCTTTCTCCCTGAAAGGTCTCTCGAAGCATCAGCGGAAAGGACGGGTGAGGCCAGACGGGGCCAAGGTGCCCCGGCAAAGCCCTCCGCTTAGCCGGTTTGAGCCCTGGGGCCAGCCGTGCAGTACCCCGGGCATCACCCGCACGGGTACACCGGCATCTCCCGGGGCTTTCGCTTCGCGAGAACTGCGGACCGCCACCGGCGCCCGGCTGGAAGGAGCTCGGCGCGTCCTGCACGGCTGCGGTCCCGTCGCCGCCGGAACAGCCGGGAAGGGGAGCCCCGACAAACACCCCGAGGCGTGGGGTGCTCCGGTCCCCTGGTCCCCCCGCAAAGCCGGGGGTGAAGCCTCTCCCGGCGAACCGCGAGGTCTCGGGATGCAACCACTTTACTTACCCCACGGTCCCCGCCACGACCCGGGGGTGCAAAGTTTCTGCGGGCGAAGAGCAGCCCCCGTCCGCGGCGCTGAGCGGCGGTGCAGGGGCGGAGGTGCGAGAGCGGGCGGCTGGAGCGGGACGGAGGGCGCCGGGGGTGGGGAGGATGCTCGGCCGCCGCTTCCCTCGTGATTCAGGTGGCGGGCTGGCGGCCGAGTGACAGGGCGAGCCGCCGGAGAGCCGCTCGCACGCGATCCCCGGCCCGCCGCCGCTGCAGTCGCACCCCGCCGGCGGCAGAGGGCGCTGCGGCGGCGCGGCTGGCACCGGAGAGGACGGGGACACCGGGTACCGCGGGTCGCAGCAGCGGCGTTGAGCGCGCCTCGCCGCCGGGCTGCGCGCCTCTCCGCTGCGGGATAGGAGCGGAGACAAGGACGGATCTCCGCCCCGCTCCCCACGACCGGTGCGGTGCACCTGCCAGCGCAGCCACCGGGCACGGCTCTCCCGGAAAGTTGGTAGGGAAAACGCGGGGGTCATTCCCGCCGCCGGGCCGTCAGGGGCAGCCTCAACATCTCCGGCATCAGTGGCTCAGGACGGCGCTTCCCTCTGTCCGTCCCGTCCCTCTCCCTGAGCCCGCCTCGCTCTCTGCTCGGTGCGGTTTCTTTGTGCTTGTCGCCTTGCTTGGTGGAAGCGCATCTCCGCAGTACCGGCACGTTCAGCTCAGCGCTGCACCTACCTGCCTCACTAGGAAGCGGAGTAACAGCTGGGATGGTTTCATTTTATGGCTTTTAACGACAGGGTCCCGTCCCGTCCCGTCCCGTCCCGTCCCCAACGTCTTGCCGATGGATTTCTGGCTTGCACTGGAAGCGGCAGGTGATGCCAGTCAGCAAGGCTTTGGCTTTTGCCTGTGGTTTTGATGCTGGTGCTTGATAAGTACCTAAAGCAGCTCTTGTAGGGGAGGCTTAACGACAGGACAGTCAAAACCAGAGCAGGCTGATGCAGAAAGTCCAAGGTAACAAAGCGAAAACCAATCCTCTCCCTGGTGGGATACCCGTCTTTAGCAAGGATATCCAAACGTTAAATCCCCAGCAGACTGCTGGGACTGCTGGGAAGCTTGCTGTGGGAACTGTCTCCTGCTCCTCAGCCCTGGATTGCCAACATGTACCCTAGGATGCAGATGCCGTGACAGGTACCACTGCTCAGACAGCAGCATCCTGCCTTAGCCCCAGGCACTGTGGTGCGGCTTCTCAGGCCCCAGCTGGCTGAGGTCTATATCCACAGACAATCCTCCTGGGAAAGCCCAATTACCAAGATACAGGTGGCAGGAGTAATGTATAGGAAAGCAAAGAACTCCACTTTTGCTAATCATGGAATCATAGAATGGTTTGGATTGGAAAGGACCTTCAAAGGTCATCCAAGGCCTACCTCCCTGCAGTGATCAGGGACATCTTAAACTAGATCAGGTTGCTCAGAGCCCCATGCAACCTGACCTTGAATGTTTCTAGGAGTAGGGCATCTACAGCCTCTCTAAGCCAGCTATTCCAGTGTTTCACCACCCTCATCATAAAAAATTTCTTCCTTATATCTAGTCTGAACAATCTGAGTGATGTTTATCCATACAAAGCAACTCTCAGGTTACTTGCGGAACAGATTGAATGAAAATGCCCTACCTGGGCATGAATTTACTGTGGAAGAAGGGAGAGGAACAGGAGTGTTAGAGAGTACCTGAGCCTTCCCTTCTTCCATCAGTAGGTCTCTGTGATTGCACTAGAATGGCTTCTCAGCCTTCCAGCAGTTCAGAGCTGGATCTCTCTGCAGCACCCCACCACCTGACCACACAATCACCGTTAATTCTTTGGCTTGGCCACTCATGCCTTGCTTTTAGCAAGGAGACCTCACTTTGACAAATGTACCTGCACAGTAAGTTTACATCCTTTTTTTGCTCCTGCCCTGCACGTGGATGGAAGATGGAAGATGGAAGAGCCTAGTTCACACGAACACTGTTGTTCAAGCAAAACAGAACCAGCCATCACTGTTGATTGCTCTGTTACATCTCCCCAGACAAAGCCTTGGCTATAAAAATAGATGCAATAATCCACATGGACAGTTGCAATTGCAAATGGCATTCAAAAAGCAAAAATGGAATTTATAGTTTGACACAGACATATCCCCAATCCATCAGGATGTGACACATTGGCAACATGTCTGTGCCAAACTATGAATACGTTATTTACTTTTCTTCTGAATGCTATTTACGATTGTAACCTTCACAGTAAATTAGTGTATCTATTTTATATTGGACGTTTTCCGAGAGGCTTTTGGTATTGTCTGCACTTATTACATCCACAGAATTGATGTAAGTTAGACTGATTTGGGCCACAATAAATCTTCGGGGACTACAGACTGCTTATGTTAGGAGGATTTGCCAGCATAACCCTACCAGCAAAATCCTATCTGGCAGAAGCAAGGCCTATGTTTGGAAAGAGAAATCAAAGGCCATCAACACTGAATAGCTCTCCACTAGATGGAACAATGGTGTTTCTCCTGCCAGGCCATTGACAGGGAGTGATTTACCCAGAAGAGAACTGGGGAGGAGGGTGGAGCCCAGAAAGTGCTGGATAATGGTGAGACAGTCATAGGGCAACTATTGTTCATCATTTCTCCTGGTGATCTCAATGCCATGGAGGAGAGCTGGGGACTCAGGAGGTGTCTTGGTGTGGGAAAACACATGTGAGCTTACTGACATGAACTTCCTCTCATTTGGAAGCGGTGTCACCATATGGTGTTCACGTGACTCTACTAGATCTCTTAGCGAGTTCATTTGACTGGGAACAGGGCCGAGCTAGCGTATGTCCAGCTTGGAATTTGGACTCTTTTGCACCTGTCTGCCTCGGTACACCCAATAACAGTTCAGATGTTTTATGGGAGCTTATTCCACATGCAGCTGAATGACCCAGCCTGCAGAGAGAATAGTTTTGCTGTATTCTCTTCAGTCCATGGGTTTTAAATTTTGTTAAAAGTAATTACATTTGCCAGGCAAGAATTGTTTTTCATAATCTCATGCTGCTGACTGTTTATACTTATACCAGCTATGTGCAGATCTTTATTATACAAGTTAGACTTACTGAACAACCGCCAGATATTTCTGCTTTCCTTCTTGAATTTTAATTGCTTACTTGCCCAGCATCTATTTTTAAAATGGAACTGTAAATGGAACAGTAAGTTCCATCACTCACCACAGAGGCAAACGGTCAGCCCCTTCCTTACTCTTCCTCCTCTGCTCCCTCCTGCAGGGAACGTAGAAACTGGGACCTGAGCTGTCAAGGCATTTAACCACAGGCATATGCATGTATGTTCAGGAATGCATCTAGATACTTTGTAGGACTAGAAGTAGAGCTCAGTATTTCACAGGGCTGAGAACAAGGTTATCAAGACATACTGATTTTATATCAGCAGCGTGGTCACTTATAGACTCGCATGCATAAATGCATACATACACATACATATATACATACATATATATATATATATATACAAACACTTAGAGACACAGAAATGGTTGTATTTGCAGTACACATCTAGTAGGAGGCTACAGACTCATGCAGTCTCAACTGTGTTGTATGATCGGGAATGCAAGTTCTCGATAGTGCTTATAGACTCTTCATCCGCTAAGTAGATCTTTGCCTGCACAGGCTTCAAAGCAGAAAGCTTTGAAATACCACTCGCTTTTCCCCTCAGACTCCCTCTACTTGGTGGAAAACGTGTTCATTCAAAGGGCTGTTTTGAACACTGAACCCAGGCTGTCATCCACACCTTCATTTTTGAGACCACATGCCATCAGTATCTCACATAACCCTACTTCACTTCTGGAAAATAATTTTAGTCTTCATCTGTCTTATGGTCATTTTTATTTCAAACACCTACATACTCAGAACATCCATTTTATCTTAACATTATAGCTTCTTGAATGTAATTGGCTTCTCAACTGCATCCTTTTGCTCAGTTTTTAATATTTCCCATTATTTTTAGATGACCTGGAAGGGAGGTGATCATGTGCAGGAAACTAGCAGGGAGCTGGAAGTCAACACAATTCTCTTCTTGATGTTTTAAATGACACATGCTATTTGAAAAAGGAGACAGACATTCTTAATATTCTCATAAACACAAGCATTTCCTCATGAAGCGGCACCGATTGCTTCTTATTCCTGTCAGAGTACAAAGTGGTTGAAAAACTCTAGGTCTCCAGATTGCCAGAGCTAGCGATTTCAAATCACTGTGTTTTCTTTGAATACAGAGTTTCAGAATTATCATATCCTATTTAAAGAAAAATATTAAATAATAAAAAGGAATATGCATAAGATGTTCGGATAAAATTCTTGCTAAATTGCAGGCTGCCCTCAGTCTGGATTTAGCCCCTGATTTAATCAACTCTCCATAATAAATGCAGAAGAAGTCAAACTGCAGCTCAGAAAAGCATCTTGGTGACCAGTTGTTTTGTTTGCTTGTTTAATTTTCTAAGATGCACTTAGCTGGCATTGGGCAGCTCTCTAAACTTGCATACTTCTAAGGGTTGTTTCTAGTCACCTCATCTGATTGTGTTACATCATCTGAGCTACTTTTGCTTCCATTTTCAATTTTCTGCTCCTCAGAGGGCTGTGGGTTGGTAAGGATGTGGTGCTGATATTTCACGGAAGGCTTCTGAATGCTGCAGAGAAGGAAAGAGGAACTTCAGTTGATGTGGTGCTGCTCCCCGCATGCAGAGGCTGCTGCTAACTTTCTTGATCAGCAAAAATCCAGCCTGGGAGCCGTCGGGGAGAGAAGGCTAAAACCACTGCTCACGGCTGCCTGGAGTAGTGGTAGATCCAAAATCTTGAATAACAGCACCCTGGAAGTGACCTTGGTATTGAAACTCAGGCGTTTTTGCCTTCACTTCCCAGCCAAGGGAAAGGTTGACATCAGCAGGGGTTGGACCTGGTGTCTAGCACAGAAACTGAAGGTGGGTGCCTGAAGAACAGAGCCACCTTTAAAAGCCCCTGGAGAAAGGGAGAGCACAGAAACACAGGCTGGCTTGAACTGGAAAGGACTTTAAAGCTCATCCAGTTCCAAGCCCCCTGCCATGGGCAGGGACACCTTCCACTACATCAGGTTGCTCAAAGTCTCCTCCAACCTGACCTTGAACATGGGTAGGGGTGAGGCAGCCACAGTTTCTCTGGGCACCTGTGCCAGTGCCTCACCACCCTCACAGTAGAGAACTTCTTCCTCTCTAAGCTAAATCTACCCTGCTGCACTTTAAAGCCATTACCCCTTGTCCTGTCAATACATGCCCTTGTAAAATGTCCTTCTCCAGCTTTCTTGGAGATCCCCTTTAGGAAGTCTGAGGCTGCTATAAGATCGAAAGAAGGCAGATGTAGAAAACTGAAGTGTTTTAAAATAAATGCAGAAAGCTCAAAAGAAGAAAGAGTGGTTATAACCAGATACTATTTGCATCCTTCTGTGTCACTTCTTGCATGCTCCTGTGTGCCCCAATTCTGTTTCTAGCAATTCCCTCCACTTTTCTTACCTAGAAATGCATATATATCCGTGAATTGCAGCAAAATGCAAGGAGAAATGTTTACCACATATATAGAGACTGGAAAAAAAAAAAAAAAAGAAAAATGTTTAGGAATCTAAACTCAAACTGCATTTTCCTGATAGGAGTAAGAAGAAAGAAAATGATAACATATTTCTAACAGCACATTATGAGATACCAAAATACAATCTGTCATGTTATTCATTTATTGTAAACATGCATACAGACAGCTAAACCTATTTGATTTCCTTAAGTATTAAAAGAGGGTGCTAGAGCGACAGGGAAACAGCAGAGTGCAGCTCTTACAGGTCATTATTGTCTATACAAATCAATAAATAACTGCATTATGTCACTGAATTTTTCAGTCAGTTCATTCCATATGGCCCATCTTTTCTCAGAGAAGTCAGTTGCTAAAAACAAGCCATAAATCATCCCCATTCTTTTATTTTAATACTGTAAAGAATATTTGTTTTTATAACCAAATTGATTTAGCATGGCCACAAAACATTCTAAACAGATGTTTAGCTTGAAAGGCTCTAGTATACTTTCTTGCCCTGTAGTTATGGAAAATTGAGGTGCATGCAACCTGAAACCTAGAATTTTTAAGCCTGAAGGAAAATGCATTTAGACAACATATATTTTATTACAAATATGTATTTGTAATAACTGACTTCAGTGAATAGAATGCATGCTTGCTACACAGCTCTGTAACTGAATTAAAAACCGTGCAACCAGAGAAGTTTTTACGATACTTAGGATTTATGTGCAGAGGAAATATCACTGTATTAATATGTGGATTTCTGTTTACAGCTATAGATGGCTTAGAGAAGGGGAAGGTCTTATCGACACATATATGAAGAAGCAGATGTGTAGCACAGCCCAGGAGCTTTTAGAATTCTTTGTGGATAGCACTTTCTTTGTGAAGTGTTAGAAATGTTTCATCCTGAGAGACGCAGCAACAGAGGAGCACTAAAAGCTTCTTTCTTTGACCTTGGGCTCAGAGTTATGACAGTATGGCAACCATATTCTCTTTCAGAAAATTGCCTGCTACCTTCCTCTGATGAGTGCATTGACTGGTAAAGCGGATATTGCATGTTCATTAGACTATTTTGGACCTTCTCCAGTGGAGGTATTGCATACGATTAATGGTTCAGAGAATGAGAGCTCTGCATGACTCAATAGCTTCCTGTTTGTCCCACCATAAAGTATTCATCTTGGTGAGGGGGTACAGTACTGAGGAAATCATTTGGCTGTAGGTATTTCACGGACTTGATTTTGTACTTGGAGTACAATGTGTAAGTGCTACAAAGTGTGCAAATATTACACACTGTGATAAAAGATCAAATTAAGGAAAAGGGAGAATTTGGGATATCTTGAACAAAACAAAGTTATTGGAGCAGACTGCCTTCCTCATGGTTTTTGCAAGGAGACACAACCCAACTTTTAGATTTAAAGGTACTTTGCTCCCTCAGGAAGGGAAGATTTGAGATAGGTGAGTCTTGTCAGCACAATACCTCGTAGCGGTTTAATCACTTAAGTGCTGAGAGAAATAAAGTTTGGGAACCCTGTAGGTTAGAAGATAAAGAGCAGGTAAAATTTTTGATGGACCCTGTCCTCATGGATTTTGGTTGGTTGTCCTTGCAGGGTGCCATGTCACCTCTGTATTAACTGGCATTTTAACAGCTATACCCCTTTCAACCACCTCAATTCCCTCTTCTGCTAGGTCATCTGGTATCACCTCATTCTGCTGTCATACTTGCCTTTTGATTTTCTCTCTTTTCCTTTGCCTTTTCCTTACCTTAGAGACACCTTTGAGAAATCCCACAGTTTGTCTCAGAGTCCTTCCTTTCCTGCAGATAGGCCAGAAGTTTGGTATTCCTTTAACTCAGCAGGTCAGTATGTTTAAGGAACAGACACAAAGTTGTGTTTGTCAGTACAAGGCTCCACGGAGAAGACACAGCCCAAGTGCTTCTTCATTGTGCCTTTGCCGTCTTCTTCACTGTGATCTATAGAAGACTTGAGATAGTATTTGATAAGTCTACCATCAAAAGATGCTCTAAAACACATACTGAAAAATCACATTTTTTTTCTGAAGTGATTTTGTGATCAAAATCCAGTGAGTACAGTGTAGGAAACAAATCTTCAGCTACACAGTGCTCTGTTCTAGAATGTTTCTGTGATAGGGCTTATGGTGTGTTGGCCTATGAAAGCCAGGTATTCAACACGGCAAGAGAAGCAACGGTCAGGTTAGAAAGCTAACACAGAGGAGATGCAGTGCTACAGGAATCGATTTGATTGATTCTAGGGAGTGAAGGGGGATTAAGGTGGACTTTCCCTTTAGATCTCAAACACTTCTAGATTTTGTGCGTAACTATAAAACATATTTAATAAATTTAATTAAAGAATTACCTTAATTCCTCAGTAGATATATTAAATATTCGAGCCAAACTGTGGCACCTTTTGTAAGGATGGGATAAGTAGCATTAGCAGGTCTCATGCTGAATATCCTGAAATTGTTATATCAAAACCAATGAAGCTTTAGAGTTTTGGTGCTACAGGTCAGCTGACCTGGATGGCACTTAGACCTTTGCACTTGTCTCTCCAGCTCTGGCCAATACGGCCTTGTCCCTTGTTTTCCCAGATACTCACCACTTGATCTGGCTGGACTGCTATCCTTCCGCAAGAGGAAGAACTTTTACCCCCCAGAAATGAAGGAGACACAAACATGAAGGAAACCAGACTGAGATATAGCAGGTTGTGAAAGGGGTCACATTCAGTCATTTTCAACAGTTTGCTAATCGTGATATTCCAGCAAAAAAAAAGCCAGTCCCCTGAGTGAAAGAAGGGACATCTAGTCTTTCCCTTAGGGAGTGCTAAGGGAAATTTTCTACCTCTTCGGAGCTCTAAAATCAGCATACCAACTTCAGGCACAGAGTAGTTTTTACCATCTCTGAAGCACTGTTGACAGGGCAAGTGTTCTCAGGGGAAGGAGGCTGGCTGGTGGTGGAGCAAGAGGATGGGGAGCCATCTCCATTTCTGCCAAATCTTGTCAGGCTTTAGCTATCTGGTGCACTCTGTCAGAATAAGTCATCAATCTTGTTTCCTTGGCACTTGTTGTCTGTCATCAACCTCTTTTCTGCCGGCCATGCCTGAATGTGTGGGTCTGAATGAGTGTACCATGCCAACAATCCTGTCCAATTTCAGAGCTGGGAAACATGATGGGAGCCTTGCCAAGAGTGCTGTTAGCCTCAAGTGCTGTTGTTGCCCGCTTTCCAATCCTTGATCTTTATTTAATGCCGTAATGCCACATCTGCAGCCTTACACAAGCATTACAGTATCACCAAGCTTAGCAGCTTCTGCCATGATACAGGACTGTCTGCATCATCACTTTACCCCACAGGCAGGCATCAGTTGCAGTATGATGACCAGAACTAGATCAAAAAGTTAGATGTATTTGCCAGGGTGTGCTTGTACTGTCCCAGACTGTGGGAGCACACCAAGACAAAAACTTCGCTGTATCAAAACATTAAGGTGGAACAGTAACATCTGCTCACTTTGGCCCTAGGAGCAGTATCATCCTTCCCATTTCTCTGCACACCCTTCCCATTCTTCCCATGGAACATAGCAGCAACAGGCACTGCCATACCCTGAAGCAAAAGGCATCTGTAGAACAGCAGATCTTTACAAAATAGCTAGCCAGAAGTTGACTACACTATTCTGATTGCACCTATGGATGGAACAGGTTTGCATATCCCTTTGAGGCAAGAGATCACCTTGGGCAGCAGGGGGACTCCAGTCCTGGATACTTAGACAGGGGCATAATCGGAGAAGAGTTTGTAGCTAGCTCCCTCTGTCTTTCATAGGAGTTGGAGAACCACACCAGGACTCTTGTCAGAGCCATTGTGATATGGGAAGCTCATCTACCATTCATCAAGACTTTGCCAGCCTTGCACTGCCTTTCCTCAGGAGTTCTCCTTAGATCTCTGTGCATCACTTTATGCAAATAGAGAGTCTTTGCTTGCGTCTGAGTAGCCAGATGTGCAGATAATTTTTCCTAGTTTGGGGGTGAGTAGATCAAGGCATCTTTCTTAAGCATTTTGGCATGTATGCCTGGAAATTGAATCCAGTCCCTTTTACAGTTAATCACTGCCTGGCAAAATGGTTTATATAAAAAGTTGGTTGGTGATGCAGAACTTAATATTGCAGTCACAGATTTATACCAGTGGTGAGAAGCACACAATAATGCTATTTTTGCAAACTAGATTGTTAGTTCCGAACTTTCAGAACTTTTGCTTATGTTGCTTTTCGCCTGCACTCTTGAAAGGCTCATCATGTAGGTTCAAGGACAGAAAGCCACATGCAGACTCTGCTTTTGTTTTAGGCTTCTAGTGAAAAAAAATTTATGCTAAGTGGTTACAATATTGTAACATTGACTTGTGCTTTTCATGTATTCGAAGCAACTGAAGCAAGGAAATAGATTTCTGACTAAGAGATAAAATGATAATGGTGCATCCTATTTCTCTCTTCCTCTCCTACTTTAGCATGATCTGCTAATATTATTCACATTCTTGTAACATTTGAGGACAGATACAGTTCGTGAGGGGTAGCGAGCAATGTTGGCTTTAATCTTTGTTCTAGTCTTTGTCCTATAATGCTATTCTGTGCACCTCTAGGGAGAAATGTGTTCCCAGAAAATTCACTATAGGTCATTTGAGCAATCTTATTTGAGATTCTCATTTTTTTACCAACACTTAGAATGACAAAATGGGTTTCCACGGTTCACCAGTGAAGTATGGTATCAGAGTGACCTTTCATCTCTGACAGCTCAGAAGTGCTGGTATATATCTATTAACACAGAGGGAATATATGCATATAAATATTGGAGAGAACTCGAATCTGCTAAGCAACTTCTGACCCACTATTGAAAGGAGAAAGTGGCACCCCTTGTACCCATCTACCAGTTGCTCCCCAACAGGTACTCCAGCTAGGAAAGGGAGATGTTCCTCATCTCAATTTCCTCCAGAATTAATTGACCAGGAAAAGGAAAACAGCCATGCCTGCCTTCCTTTCCATTGTTTTTTCTGAGAAATCATCATCTGTGATGGGGAGACAGATGTTGCAGGCACATAGCTATCAAAACCTTCAAGACAGAAGAAGGAATGCTCTACAGATCTGAAAAGAGCACTTCATGATTATGTCATTTCATGTCATGCTTATTTTGTTCAGCCATGAATGTCGTTGAAGAGATGGTTTCATTCCACACCTGAACTTCCTTTGCTGCAGACAAAAGTGTGTGACTGCCTTCTAAGATCCTGGACCATAACATGTATCACTTACTTCTGTTTGCAGATGCTTCTTACAATTCATCGTCTTCCTTCTTTCCTGGGTGGCCACAGATAAAAAGGAATAAAGCAGCGAAAGCTTGGAGAAGAGTGAGGGAAGATGGTTTGGGAAGACAGCAAGTAAAGCTGTTCAGAAGACAAGTGATCAGAGCTGTTTTCTTTAAGGCTATATCACTGTATCTATATCACTGTATCCTCTGTGAATGAGGATACTTCCACTCAGTACAGGTGAGGTATGGAGTCTAATGAGATTATCCTCTCCAGCTCACATCCCTGCACTGAGACATTACCAGTTGTATGCAGACCACAGGCAGATGACAGACTGATGTTAAACTGAAGAATGAAGAGTTCCAGTGAGATTCCAGAAATTCCTTTGCTATCCTATTCAAGTGGTTCCATAGCCTATTAAAGACTTTACCAGTATTATTATTTTCTGCAAAGCAAGTTCATTTGTTCTTGTCCTTATCCCAGCCGAGGCTAGTAATGAGTAATCACCATTCCATCCTAACATGTAGGATTTAATAAGTTTCTTCTAAAAAAGAGGGGACAGCAGAAAAAAAATCAGTCTCCTCTCTTTTGCCAGGCATCATTATTTCTAAAACTCTGATCACTCTTGTTGCCCTACTTGGGTTCACTTTTGAGGGACAATTTTACATGCAGTATTGTGCTTAGAACTAGGTACCACTTCAGTTCACTAGCAGTCTCTTAACTTTAATAATGGGCTATAAAGTTATCAAGTGGATACTTTGCAGACTTCCAAAACATCCCTTTCTGATACACTCAAATCCTTGGAGAGAAGGTGAAGTACATGGTTGTCCCAAGCCAGAATTCAACTTTGCATGTCATTTTCCTCCCTTCAAGGAATTCAGAATGACCTAACCAAGATTTTTTTCCCCCAAAAAAAGACTCTTCAGGGTAAGATATATCATCCTCCTTTGAATCAGACAGCCCCAATCTGCTCATTGCTCTGTGTTAATTCCTGTTGATTCATTATATCTGGGGCTAGTACACCAAAGAGTGACAAGATTAATTAAAACAGGCTGGTAAAGCTGTCTAGGGTAGGGGAGCTGCACTAGAATATCCTGAGCCATATTTCAGTGAAGAGCTCTGTAGATTGTGTAAGCCACCATGGTCGGGAAATTTTCTTGCCTTGAGAGTGTCAGCCTTGTGCAATAGCAGTCCCCGTAGCTTTAAGGATGACAAGTCTCAGCAGGAAGAAAAAATGAAGCAATGGTGGTTTCTGGTGGTGTTCTGTAGCAATTGGATGTTTTCCACCTTCAAGACTTCATTTCCCAGTATGGAGAAAGGCTGTGGCTGGAACTGGCACTTCTCGCTGCTGCCATCTGGTAATCTTACCTCCAGTAAGGGTGTTTGGGAGAGAGGAAGCAGGAAAGGGACCATTCACTGTGCATTGCAGAAGGTGGACCTTTAAGGCTTCTAATGTATTCTCATCCCTTGTCTTCAGACTGTAGCTACACCATGAGATCTGTCTCTGGGCAGACTGCAGAGATAGCTTTAACCAGCTATTGAAACCTGCAGACTTCTACCAGCATCTCTAAGGGTGTCATGCTCCTCAGCTGACCTAATTTCTTCAGGTGTTTAGGTGGTTTTCCGCTATAGCGTCTTTCGCAGCCTCTTCAAAAATGCTTGTGTCATGTAGATACTGATGTCTTAAGTAGCAAAGAGCTCTTTCCCTTTCAATAGACAACTTCTCTCTTGCGATTGTTCCTGGAGTAAGATGGACGGATGACTCTGATCTTTGCTTAGGAAAAGGAGTGGACTGTTCCTCTGTCAGTTCCAGTGCAGGTCTCCTTCCATTGCAGTGAGACCAAAACATGAGGAATGATCTCAAGTAGTCCCTTTGGCATGCCAGCTAGAATGATGTCATTTATGAGTCACCACTGGGGCTTTGACTACTCTCTTCACATGCCTCTTATCCACTAGTCCTACCCTGACAGACAGTGTAGGAAGAATGTGAGTGGTGTCATTTCAGAAGTCATCCTCTGCTCTCAAAGGAGAGGCTTTGAGGCACAACTGTGTGGCTGTTCACTGGGTTTCCTTAGTCCCACTCTTCAGGCTTGTCTCCCAGGGCAGAGATTTTTCCTGCTATGCAGGAAGAATAAAGCATCTGCCACAAGCCATTTGTCAGCAGAACTTTTACACACCAAATATTTCCTTGTTTACAGCCTTTTTTGTCAGCCCAAATACAACCAACGTTTTTCAGACTGTTAAAATATTCAGTAATAATCAGCAGCAGCACTGAAATTCCAAGGAATGTTTCTTTTGGAAAAATAGAGGTGATAGCAAAGGTATTTTTCTGCTTATTTTGCTTTTCCCACTACTTTTCTTTTACTCGCAATTGGTAGGAGTTTCTTTTGTCAAAATGATTATACCCCTAGAAAGGCAAAGCTTTTATCTACTTTAAGAAGGTGAGAAAGTACAGAAATAAAACCCCAAACAATCTGGATATCTGTGTTTACAAACCTGACTTCAGAATGGAATAACCACACCTGGCACCTGATATATTGATATATTTTGATATGATGCATTAATTTCTTAATACACTTAGAGTGGCTTGCAAGTTTCACCATTGTGTTCAGTTTCTGCATCAGTTCTTTATTCTTTTCCAGTATAGCATTTGAGTTAAAGACAAATATTTTTAAAGCACATACGAATCATCATTGACATCACATCATTCATTGATTTTGATTTTGTCTAATGGCCATTCATACATGTTCTGTGGATGTAGTGCTGAAGTTAGCTTAACTAGCTTTTAAAGTCAGTGTTTCTTCGGTTATATTTATATAATACAAAGCATCTCATATGGCAAAGGAATGAAGACATATATAAAAAAAGGTGGACCTTATCAATGTATATAAATACCTCAAGTGAGAGGTACAAGAACAGAGAGACTCTTTTCAGTAGTGTCCAGGGATGGGACAAGAAGCAATGGGCACAACCTGAAACACAGGAGGTCCCATCTGAACATGTGAAGCTGAACCCCATCTGAAAACATCTGAAAAAAGAAACACTTTTTTACTTTAAGGGTGACAGAGCACTGGCATAGGTTGTCCAGGGGTGTTGTGGAGTCACCATCCTTGGAGATATTTGGAAGCCACCTTGACATAGCCCTGACCAACCAGGTGTAGGTGACCCTGTTTGAACAAGGGGATTGGCCAGATGACCTCCAGAGGTCCTTTCCCACCTCAACCCTTCTGTGATCTCTTGTGATCTATGATTCTGCAGAAAAGACATGATAAAAATTCTTTCAAAATTAGAATACTCACTCTAAAATAATATTTGACATAAGTAAAATAAATAATATTTGACATGTCAAATATTTTTATGACTACAACAGATATTTTGCAGAATCATATTTTAAAATTGTCTTTTATTTCCATTAACTGTAGCTTGGTATCCCCTTGTTTTGCTAAGGAACAATTAGGTACTAATTAACTTCCTTTCAAAATACAGAATTTCTACATTTTCTACCCATGTTGTCTGGCTCTTCCTCAGCCATCCAGAACTATGCTGCACGAGAGTCCTTTGATGAGTCAGCCTGCTTACTTTTTCTGTCCAAGTCAAAAGTCAATTATGCCTGGCTTTCTTAGTAGTCAGAAGGAATGAAGAAAAAGAGAGAAAGATACGTAGGCTATTCCTGTGACAAGTGCGTCAGCCTTTCCCTTAGTATGTTTCTCCTGTGGTTTTTGTGGTATCCAATATGATACACACCATTCTCATTGCTGAGTGCATTCATTACATCTAATGCCTGATGTCTCTCTTGTTTACTTTGTTTTTTTAGTTGCACCATTGACACACTCCATAAACCTAAAAGCAAGGAATTTATCATGAAAACACAGGTATTGCCAACAGTAATTACCAACAGTAATGCTGTGTACAGTGGTCAAAGAGTCAAATATCCTCAGCGGTTTTCTTTGCAATAGCTTTGCTATGTATCAAAAAGAGTGGAGAAGAGAGTGGAGCTCAGTGGTATTCCAGAAATGAATCTTTCACAATCCTTCCTCCAAGAATCAACCCAAGTCCACAGGACAAAGGAGGAGTCCTTTAGCTGTGGCTGTAGATTTGATACCTATGTGGATCTGACAAACCTCTCAGGTGCAGGAATTGCTATCAGGCCTCTGGGACAGATATCCTCTGCAAAAAAAAAATGGTGTAAAAGAATAAAGTCCAGGGACAGTCATTTTGGGACAGTATATGGGGGTGCCAGTGGAGCAGGGAAGCTAACGGTGATTATCTGGTGGAAGAGAGAACTGGGACAATCTTGTGAAGTATGTTGTTTATGTAGGGTTTGAACATCCTGACCCCAGTTTTCTTGTGGAATGGGAAGTGTGTCCTGCTTAGACAATTGGTGCGTTCTTTGGGTGAAGGTACTGATTTATGGCAAGAGAAGGAAGGCAGAGCAGAACTGGTTTAGACCTGCTTTTAGTGGTCATGGCTGTAACATTTCTAAGACAGAGCTGATCTGTCATTAGCACTAGTTATTAAACAATAGAGCAAGGAGCTCAGATTCACAGATCCTGAGGGACCTTTGAGTGTTTTCACAGACTGCGCTTCTCACAACTGTGGGTCTCAGGAAGGTTTGTCATCTTGAGCACAATGTCAGACCCACACCACCTCTGGATAGTGATGAGGGCCTGCATATAGACAAGTAAGCTTCCTGGACAGCAAGGGACTTGGGAGCAGGAGGGAGATACCTAAAGAGTTCTCCTGGCGTCAGCAGAGGCCTAATGGGACTGACACTGATCCAGAGCTAATGGGTTCTGTCTAAACAGACCTGACTGCTGCTGGGCATTTGCACCACATATACTGACCACTGTGTTTCAGCAGTAGAGCATTTTTCTGAAGCTACTAAATGTCATGAGACAAAAGCTGATACAGGCTCTCTCCACAGGTCTTACATTCCTTATGGCCTCTACCAATTGCTGCATTGCCCATAGTTCCATTACCCTGCTATCATGAGAATCCCAAAGCAATTCATATCCAGGAGGTGCTGCCTGCTGTCTGCCTGATTAAGCAGTGAGCTGATAAGCCTTCCTGGATTTCAGATTGCTAGGTATTGGTGTAAGATAGATGCTTAGAAAGCACTGGAACTTTGACAAAGGTAACAAGCCCAGATAGGCTCAAGCTTATAGATGTTCATCGGATTACTTTTGAAAAATAGGCTGAGAAAATTGGGGCTATTCAGCCTGGAGAAGAGAAGGCTGCGTGGTGATCTCCTAGCAGCCTTCCAGTATCTGAAGGGGGCCTATAGGGATGCTGGGGAGGGACTCTTCATTAGGGACTGTAACAACAGGACAAGGGGCAATGAGTTAAACAGGGGAAGTTTAGACTGGATATGGCAGGGGGATTGGAACTGGATGATCTTAAGGTCCTTTCCTAACTATTCTATGATTCTACGATTCTACATAACATAGCCCAGAAACAGCCTGGCTATTCTGCTGACAAAGGTAGTGCAAAATTGGTGGAACAGGGTAACTTTACTGGCTAGCAGGAGTGCTCCAGATGTACTCAGGCAGGCAGTGGTCTTTAGTTACTTGTTTACATTCTATTTCTTCAGTAATACAATAAATATCAATAAATATCAAGTAACTCTTCTGGAACTCGAGATAGAGCTCTGTCACGTTCTTCAGCTTTGGCACAAATATGCTTTATTTATATAAAAGAAAATGGGGAGCAGAGGGGAAGTTGAAACCAGAAAATTTTTGTAGATGGTTCTTCTGTTAAGAGTGAAGGAAGCTGATAATATCTGTAGATTTTACCTCATTGTAGTTTGCACAAGTTCCTGGATAGCAAAAGTACACAAGTTCTTCTTTTCTGCCCATTACAGTCTTCTGATTTTCCCCAAAGTGACTAGCAGCAGAGAACAGTTTATTGTTAATTGAGTTTATTGTACGTGGCTTACTGTTTCTTTTTTGAATAGACTCACTCATCTCTAGAAATTTCCTTGTAATTTTTGTATATTACAAGTATACTGGCAAGTGAAAACATATTTTTGTGTTTAGCTTGTGTCCTCTGTGGGTTTTGCCATGCCATTTCTAACGAGATCCTCGTGGCCAAAGGATGTAAAAGGATCACCTGCAAGGAGGGGGACAAGTCCCTCTCAGATCTCCTCCCTCCAGCAGAAAGGCCATGTGAGCAGCTGACTGGAGTGGGGAGCACATCAGTTGATGTATTTAGTGATAGAGGGCCAAGGGAAATGTGCCTGTGAGGCTTTGATGCTTGAGATGAAGGAGCCCATGGACATCTTCCTTTTGCTGACAGAGACTATATGTGGACCTTGTTCACCATTCAAAACAGACTTCTGGTGCTCTTGGATCTGTAATGTCCCAAAAGAGTCAGGGAGGATGTGGAAGCAGAAAGGAGAGCAGGCTGCAGTGGGTGGGGCAGGTGGTGGTGGCTGCTCTACCAGCCAGTGCTGAGTCCACTGCCTGGAATGGGAACACTGCTGGAGCCTAAATACTAGGTCCCAGCACACCAGTACACATCCAGGCCAGAATGATAAGCTGGAAGTGGGGTGCAGCTACTAACTGGGACAGGATGGTTATATTACCAACTGCATAGTGCTGAGCACCAAGATTGGGTCAGGATGATTGCCAGCCATGCATGGCTATTTCTCCTATTAGTTAAGCAGGTTTTCCAAGTTTATACGTTGCTGTATTTTTTTCTCTTCCTTGGCCTCTCTCCTTGGGTCAGAAAATGCATACGTCTAGAGCCCTTTTGTTTAGCTCTCAGCTTGCGAGTGGGAAAAAGTTACTCATGGCTGAGCTCTCAGAGTATAATTTCATTTCCTGGGTCTCTGGACAGTGATTTAAGCTGGTGTCACTTAGAATATTCACGGCAAGAGCACCTAGAAGTTGAATAGGTAAAAACAATATGACAAGGTACAGGTATGCTTTCTTTGAAGACCAGAAACAAATGTGATTGGTACCAAGAAATGAGACCTTAAGTTCTTTTGTGTGTATTTTAGTGCTATCTGTGCTGATCAGCCTCCTCAGTCTTTGGCTGTCTTTGTTTTCATTTTCACATGAACACAATGATGGTGCTTTTAGACTGAGGTATTTTAGGCACTATGTCTTACGCAATTTGCTCTTAAACAGCTCAGACATGGGTGCCTATCTGTCTATGACAAGGATTAGTTTGTTGCTTATTTAATAGAGATCTTGAAAACTTGTTTATAAGTGTTTACATACAATTTTTTCCACAATTCGGATTGCCTAAGGCTACAGCATGTTCCCCCTGCTTATGTGCAGTGTGTAACCCCGGTGTGGCCTCAGGCAAATGGAGTGGTTAAAAGATTGATGCACTGTGTGGATAAACAAAATCTGGAAGAATTTCCCTGAGGCTTTGCCTGGATTGCCAAAACGGTGTGATTTTTAAAATGATAGTTAGTACCTGGCATTTCTCATACACGTTGGCTTGATGAGGAGAAACCTGTATGAGAGAACCAGGGGTTTTAAAGAAACCCCACTTAGATGCCGCATATGTTCACAGTTTGCCCTCTACTAACTTCGTATAAGGCAGCAACTACTATCACCCAACTGAATTATAACCATTTTCCTAGTGCAGACGTAACCTAAGAAAACAAATAGCTTGAAGACTTTCAAGAATTTCCCCAACCAGGCAATGCAATGAGCACAGCAGACTGAAACGGAGATTTGGGGAATTTCTCTTTCCGGTGGAGGAAAATCTCCTGTGGGTTTGGAACATGCCCTGACCCTTACCAAGGATTTCCTGGTTATTAATGGGAAAACTTCCACAGGCTGAAAAAT
>JBCJKH010056168.1:11839-24390 GCA_039877255.1 Loriculus beryllinus
GGACCAGTACTGAGGGAACTGATGGTCTCTGAATAATTTTGTAAAACTTTATATATTCTTAGCTGTAAGTAGAATAAAATGAGTTGTTAAAACTCCCTACCTTTCATTGCTATTTTAAGAATTTACATATGTTTCAATTTTCTTGAGGACCTGAAGCTGAAGATTTGTCATCTGTTTTATAGAGTCTTTACAAGACTTTATGGGTGCAGTTCACACTATGAAAAATAGAAGTAAGAAAGCATGACTTGCAAAAAGTAATTTAAATGAATAGAATAAACCAGAAGAATGGTCTCTTCTGTAATCCAATATTTATGCACAGATTTCAAATAAGGAGAATTGTTTTCCACTCTCTGCCCATTTATGCTACCTTTTATTTTTTTCAGCACCTCTTCTTTGCTCTTATTTACTTTCGCTTCACATTTGGGTACAGAGTTCAGAGGAAGGGAATGGTCTCAGGCTCTGATGTAAATATGGGTCACAAAATATTATTCCAGTAGTCCAAAGTCAGTGGCTTCTCACAGGCTTTTCTCTTTTCAGAGATTTTTTTTTGCTTCAGTAGTTACAGTTCAAATAAGTTTGAGAAGTACAAATGAACACATTTTAGAATTATGTAGAAGCTATAAGGAAATTTAAGAGAAGTCATATTTCAGAATTAGTTCTAATATAATCTACAAATGTAGTCCAGAAAGTAACATTGCTCTACTGAAGTATTAGAGGTTTGTCCCATTGCTTTAGACTTGTAGTGAGTGTGATTCCATTGTAAAATGTCAGAAATGGCTATTATGTCTCCTTTTGACATGATTTCTGTTAGTGAAGCAAACAGTCATTGGAACAACACCTGAATCTCCAAAAATGTGCGTTAAGATTGCCTGGTCTCATGTAGATTGCAAGTGTGGGATTATTCAAACAAATAATCAAACAGTATTTGGTATGTGATTGTTGTTTGGCAATGTGTTTTTTGGGTTTGAGTTTGTTGTTTTGTTTTGGTTTGGTTTTTTTTGTGGTACTATGTGGATTATCCTTTATAGCTTGACATGTATCAGCTTCCTGAAGTTATCCTTTTGGTTCTTCTCCTTTGTTAGATAATATCTCTCTTTTCTTTTTAGCTCATGTATGTAGTACACTAACATCTTTGCTTGAGTCAGCACAAATCTTTTTACTGACATTTTTTGGTTTTGGAGCAGGCCTTCAGGTCTATGAGTCTTTCCTTACAAGTCAGACCTTCAAGCTCTGAAAATTAAGTTTCTCTTTAACATACTAAATCTCCTTAGTGATAGGGAATCTCATAATGATGCAGTTTCAAAGGATTTGGTTTGGGGATCTCAGAGGAAGGACTGAGATTTTGAGTGCTTAAATGAAATACTGTATTATTTTAAAAGTAATTCAGTTATCTTTCATTATTTCTACAGTACAAGAAAAAAATAGTGTACAGAACTTCAATTTAACCAATTAACTTTCTATTAATCTCCATAACTTTTGAATAAGCATGTGTTGGTTGAGATTCTTTGTTTCTTTTAATTCCTAATAAAATATTTCTGTTTGAATGAAATACTTGTAACAGTTCCAATTGAACCATGATCCCTTTTTTAAGGAAAGGTTGGTCAAAGAAGGCTGGAGGCCTGTAAGAGTCTGTGCCACTGAATCTAGTCTTCTGCTACAGCAGGAGACACAATAAACGTCCACCTAAAATGGATTTATAGAACTATTCCAGATGGCCCAAGATCCTCAAATAAACTTTTGACTTATACTGTCACCCTTCCCCAAGCCACGACTATTTTATATGTCAGGAAGAAACCAGAGACTCAGATCTCTGGAAGGTATTTCTATAAGAAAACGCAGAGGACCTAAGGAAGCAGACCATATGTTATTTTACAATATCTAATAATGTCATGAATGAAATATTTCTGCTGGATACTGAGTGATGTTACTTTAAAGTCATACATGAACAGAAAAATCTCAGCTGCATTTCCAAGAATTTAAAGTTGCTGGGCAAACTAGTAAGCGTTATATCCTGTGGCACCCATTCATGCACTGATGGAAAATGAAAAACTACACAAAACAGCTGACACCCAGAAATGCATTAAAATGAATTAAAAGAAGTAAAAATCCCTTCTTGTTCCTCTTAGGATGTCAGAGGAAGCTTGAGGTATGTGATTAATTCAATATATCATTCATAATGCTAAAAATTACTGATTGAATAATCTCAGTTTCCTGTTCATACAGTATCACAATCTCAAAAATTTCTACCATAGACTTGGCTTGTATCTCTTGAGCAAGTGTTTTGCTCTCAGCTTAATGCTGAAAATTCTTCAGAACCTCATTTCTCCTTGGAACAGAGAAATATGGTGAATATAATGTTTTATTAATAGCAAATTTCTGGTATTCATGTTGCACGGATGTTTACATAGGAACGATTGAACTGAAGAAAACTGTTTCTTATGCATTAATAATTTGAACTCATACTTTCTCACAACCTGAGGATTTTGGTTAATGCTTCTGATGTTTCCGTCTTAGTTCCAGACTGCATCCCATATTTATTCTATCCCTTTTTTTTCACTTTCCCAAACTTCATGTCACCTTTCCTACTCTTTTATTTTAATTGGGCCTCAGCTGTTCTTTCATGCTGTCAGTTCTGAAATGTTCACCCACCTTACTTTGATGCTGCTCTGTACAGATGTTTTCAGCCTTACCACCTGAACCTGACTGAGCAAGAACTAATTCATCTTCCAGTGTAAGCTCTTTTGTCGTTATTATTCCTGGGATCTTGAGTCATATTATGGAAGGGAAAGTTATACCTTGGTTCTCTCTCTCATATTTAATAATGCATTTTGAAAAGTGATTCTTAGAGTGAAGGCAGCATTTCAACTGCATAAGACTTTAAATGAAATAACACTTACAGTGTTTCAGTTATGTACTTCTAATGAATTATATCTTAAAGTTCTCCATATTTAGTCAGTGTTTACCAAGTAAATCTTCTATCAATTTCAAAGTAAAGGCTGTTTTTGGAAAATTAATTGAAGGTGTTGCATATTCTCACTCTTGTTATTCTTAAAATAAGACAGTATTTTTTGCAGGTTACTAATTCATTGCAAATCAAATTTTCAATGATTAATAATCAATATTCATTGTCACTGTGGTTTGTATGGGCTCGCTACACTTAATTTAATGAAGGTAGTCCATTTTTTCTCTTTACCTCAGAAGCAGTAATAATCTGTATAGCTCTGCTCTTTTGGAACTTCAGATTGGACGAATCACCATTTGGCTTCATTCCTGTAAAGAATTTTTTGAACCAAAGAGGGTAAGTATTTTAGTGTGAAAGCGTCCAAGCTGATTTTGGTCAAAATTACTTACAGTTTTTTAAAATGAAATTCATCATATTTAGCTTTCTTGTTGACCTGATCTCATTTTTCCATTTTGCTGACATTGTACTCAGAATTAATTTTCAAAGAGATAGTGCCTCATTACATGGAAAATTTCTTAATTACTTTGTTGAGGCAAGAAAGCAAGCAAGCAAAAAAATCCTTCTAAGTCATCCAAGGCAGCTTTTCAATGCCTTTGCTATGTTCATGACTTTGGGGAAACTGTGGCAACTGTGTAATAAATTTGATGGTCGAGAATATTTGTTTTATTCACATGCACTGTAATCCCTAATTCATTTGTGATGGGATTTCCTTGTAAATGTAGCACTAAAGTGCTATAAAAAATATTTCCTCTCTTCTGAATGAAATTAACTGGTAAGAAAATAGAGCTAATTCAGGAATGTGCTATGTTGGTTTATCTCTGGAGGTCAAAAGTGAGATTCTGGCAAAAATTTAAATAAATCAGGCGTTTGTTTGTTAGAATGATAAAGCTGCGCTCCTTTAAATTCTGAATTAATGAGCTGTATTTTTTTCCATAATATTATGTCAACATACTTTGTGTTTAGGTGGATAATTAGATAAGTACTTTAAGCTCCAAAATATTGAAGTTACCACTCATGACCACAAATAGATCCATGCTGTGCTTTAAATATGTATTACATTCTCCTTAAGTTATTTGAATTTAGGTACGTGCCTGTTCTTAGAATTTATTGTAATCAGTCTACTGTAGATCTTACAGATAAAAATTCTAATGCCAGTAAGATATGGGATGAGAGCAAGTGGAACAGCAAACGAAGAGTTTTGTGGAGAGGTCAGTGTGGAGTTTACTGACAGAATGAGGTCAATAAATTTCCACACATGCCAGATTTTTTTCTGTCTGTCTTTATCAGTACTGCAACTAGACAGAATGGTGGGAGAGCAAATACGATGTACTTCTACTGTGAACAATAATAAACCTTATTCAGGT
Organism: Loriculus beryllinus; assembly: GCA_039877255.1. Taxonomy (NCBI): domain Eukaryota; kingdom Metazoa; phylum Chordata; class Aves; order Psittaciformes; family Psittacidae; genus Loriculus; species Loriculus beryllinus. Next base: position 16,166 of record JBCJKH010056168.1, read on the forward strand.
CTTTCTGACTGATCTGAACACAAAACAGGTGATTTTACCTGCTTGTTTTCATTTTGTTGTGGGGTTTTTTTTTTGTTTTTGTTTTTGTTTTTTTATTATTTCCTTTGTTTTTGATTAGTGAGGGGTTTTTTTACTAACTTTTCTGGCTTTTTCAGTAAGCTTTCAAAGGCATTTAGGTTTTGGTCGTTCTTAGTTTTTTGGTGGCAGGCTCTTCATGTAACACTTTAAGTACTTGCCTTACTCTATTAAGTTAGAATGACAAACAGTAGAAAGTTAATTAACAAAAAATGAAAAAGATGTTCACTGCAGGGCAGGTTAGTAGAATGGTAAGGAAGTCATGATTTAGAGTATTTGCACAACTTTCTTTATAAAGTAATTGATCTTCATTATAATAATGCCAGCAGAGCAAATAGGGAAAAAAAGCCACGTGTTACATTAGCAAACAATTAATGAGCATTTGTAGCTGAATGGAAACCACTTTTATGTATTATTTCATTAAAAGTTTACAGGATCCATGAGACCAGAGAATAAATAACGGTAATGATTTCAAAGTAATGGTCTCTTAGGGGGCATGAATATTGAACAAATGCGTTAGCCTTGCCTACTTACCTAAGCCTTAAAACCCAGGGCTTTTTATACCTTAATTTTTCTACTCAATCTTTCATTAAAAGATCAAAGTGTGCTATTAGATAAAAGAGAAACTGGCACAGGTATTTCAAAATTATCATTAGAGCTGCACTCTCTATTGTAGCTTAACAAGAGCTCCCTTTTTATGTTAAATCCCCCACAATTTAAATCCTTTTTTCTATTGTGAATGATAACTCTTTGTGTCCTTGCAGAAAGTAGCAAGTCTGGTAGAGGCTGATAACTTGAAATAGTGATCAGCGTTTCCTTGGCTGCATGACAACCTACAATTCTTATTTGGAAGTCTTCCATCAAAGCTGCACAACCAATCTCTGTGTTTGCATGTATACTTGGGTGACAGTGAAATTCTTTGCCATCTTCATAATTGTTTCACATACTCAGCATTTATAGGCAGACCTAGTTAGCCCTTTCTTCATTTCAGTTGCCAGACAAGTTTGTTAATGGTTTCAATAAAATACAGCTGTCTTGGTTCCTTATGTCATGCAAATATCACATAACCAATAGGCACACAGACCGTCCGGAGTTTCTGTGAAAAAACATACATATGAGGATCTTGGATATTTCAGGGTATTCCTTGAATCCAACAGTTATTTACAGAAATAGCTACTGCTCCTTGTTTTTCTTTTGTTTCCTTTTGTTCCTCCTTGTCTGCCTGTATTCATCTGTTGGTTCTTGTTTCATATTTAGATTTCAAAAGTTTTGGGAACAAACTGCCTCAGTTGTGTGTTGCTATGGGCCTAGCACACAGATCTGCCGGTTCTTGGCTGAGCTTCTTACAAACCAGAAATACATGTAAGTAATTGTCAGGTTTCTAGTAAACCTCTGCAAATCCCATTATTGCTGCAGCTTTACCATTCCCATTTCTAAGTATATTTCACATGGTCTAAAAATTCTTTTTTAACTAGGCTATAAACTGCTCCTTGCTTTATTAAATGTCTCTAGACTTTGATAAACATTGTTTTAATAAGTGTGAGTGTGGTTACAGTAAAGGTTCAGGCAAGGTACTTGGAACATATGAATGTTATTTCCGGCCTTACCACCCAGGTTAGATGTCTTGCACATCTGTGAAATAGACACAGTCACACTTACTGGATTATTGAATAGGGCTTTGCTATGCAAGGGAACTTTTGTGCTAATTGGTCGTCTAGAAAGTGTATTTTAAAGGTAAAGGACTGTTATTCTAGTTTTGAGTTCTTTGTAGTACTAGAATTTAGTTCTGGACAAAATGTAAGTAGATTTTCCAGTGTGCAGGCTGCTCATATCTCTTAAATTCATTTTTAGTGGTGAATTTGCCAAGAAATGTGCAGAAACCTGCTCTAGCCCTCTTGGTCACATTTTTCATGCTGTTCATAATTACTGTCTTATCCATGTGACTGAGATGACCTTGCTCATTTCATTGAATGCATTTTGCTAATATTTTCCATCTAGTGAACAGGTTTTTCCTGATAAATAATATTAGCCTTCAGCATGTAGGACAATAGGCTGTGGAACCTGTAATTCACGAACAGCAGTGTGTAAGCAATGGTGTTATGATGGGAGTCAGTGAGGAATATCTGTGGCTGAAACGTGCTGAACAGTCCCAACAGTAGGGTGTGCATTGGCTTACTGGAGGCCACATGAGAAGGTCAGAACTACAAGAAGCATTAAGATTCTCCTGTCACTTTTGTTGGAAGGACTATCAAGCACAACACTCTACAAGACTGAGTGCTGATTTTGGGGCACTTCATAAGAGCCAGATTTGCTACACCTGAAGATGAAGTCTTCTGCCTTTCTCTCTCATTGTTTGCAAGGGATGAATGTTTAGCTGAACAATTTGTACAGTTATTTTTGCTCATCCAAATTGTGGAGACATGAATGCCAATACCCAGAAATTTTTACTGCCTTTGTGTTACAAGTCATTTATCCCCAACTTTGCTCATGTGTAAACAGATAAAGGCAAAGGAATACCAGTAATACTTAAGGATGAAGAAAGTGGAGGTATTCAATGATTTTTATTTTTTTTTTTTGCCTCAGTCTTTAATAATACTGGTAGACATTTGGCTACCTGGTTCCCTCAGTCAGAGAGCCACAACTGTGGGCATAGTGACCGCATTTGTAGACACTGAAGTTGTGAAGGACCAGCTGAATGTTCCCAAGTCCATGGGGCCTGATGGAATTCATTCCAGAGTGCTGAAGGAATGCCATACTTAGTGGGTGATATGGCAGGACTCCTGATCATCTACCAAAGGTCTTGGTTGTCTGGGGAGGTCCCTGCTGACTGGAAGGTATCTAGTGTTTTTCCAGTCTACAAAAATGTCTCAAGACCCAGAGCACTACGACTTGTTAGTCTAAACATAGTTCCTGGAGAAATTGTGGACAAGATCATATAGGATACTATTGAAAGGCATTAATGAGTAATGCAATCAACAGGTACAGTGAACATAGGTTCACAAAGGCAAAGTCCCTTTTTCAATAATTTGATATATTTTTATAATAAGGTCACCTGCATAGTGGATGGAAGGAAGAGAGTGGATATAGTTTTGGGATTTTAATAAGGCATCTGATGTTACCTCTCACAGCATCCTTTTGGACATTGATCATCTGGTCGAACTGCCCAACCAGTTCAGGGCTGACTGGCATTGACCATTGTTCTAGGAAGCCTGTTCCAGGGTTTGACCACCCTCTCAGCAGTGAAATGCTTCTTAGTGTCCAGTCTAAACCTTCACTGGCATGGGTTTGAGCCATTCCTGTGTGTCCCACCCTTAGATCCCAAGAAAAAGAGCTCAGCACTTCCCAAACCACTTCCCTTCCTCAGGAAGCTGTAGAGAGCAATGAGGTCACCCCTCACCCTCTTATTCTCCAAACTAGACAAATCCAAATTCCTTAGCTACCCATCATACGACATTCATAACAGCCCTTTCTCCAGCTTTGTTGTCCTCCTCTGGATGCATTCAAGGACCTTCAGATCTTTCATAACTTCTATGGCCCAGAACTGCACACGCTATTCAACGTGAAGCTGCAGAAATGCTGAATACATCAGGATAATCACCTCCTTTGGCTAGTTGGTTACGTTGCATTTAATGCACCCCAGGATGTGTTTTACCCTCCTGGAAATGTTAGAATTTTGCCAGAATATAGGCTAATCCTAAAGAGTTCAGGAGATTTTTATTTGTGTTTTATTTGTTTATTTGTATCCAAGATGCGGTTTGGAGGTAGTATTTCTTTGCAGACTCGTCCATCTGGTTATTGTTTTCAGCTGGCAGTATGACTTGCTTGTTACATGAGAGAAAGAGTACTGAGATTGGAAAGGCATTGACATGGTTAACTATCTTTGTATATATTGATGCCTCTTGACATTTCCTGACAAAGCATGTGATAGTATAAAGTAAATTAAAACAGAGGCCAAATTGGACAAATGTCTGACAGGCATCGTTTGTTGGTTTGTCTTAATAGAGGGTTGTCACTTCTTTCTTTTCTTTTATGCCATTGATCAGGGTAAACCAGCCCACAGATCTTTAAAATAATATACAAAAAAATTCTAACCTCAAAGAAAGTGTCGATTCAAACAGCACTTGTACAAGCAAAGTGACAACCTATTGTTCTTCAGAGAGTTCATTTTGGTGTCAGTTATAGCATCATAATGTGTATTGTATTATTGTTCTACTTAGTGAATTGCTGATGTGTATAATGATGCACCTGTTAGTCAAGGAATCCCTTAGAAGCCAAATGGTGCTATAAAATTGACATACTTGCACTCAGCCAGAACTGTCAGGATGTTTCCTCTGCATTATGCAATATTTTCTGCTTTATGGCCATTAAAGATAATAATAAAACAGCTGTCATTGACCAGTATGTTGTCAGGTACCAGTGAAAAGCATTGAGCTGATAATAGTAGTGTGATGCACAGTGCAATAGCTAAGGATGGGTCAGTGTTTTTATTATGAACCCTGGGGCTTTTTTCTCTGTGCATTTCTCTTTGTCTTTGCCCTAGGCAGGAATTTGTCAGATAGGAGATTGCCCTGGAGCAATGACCAAATGTGCTTGCAAAATTTTCAATAATTTAACTGTATAACTTCATTTTGTTTCTGGAAATGAAGTTTTTAGACAGACTGATGATGAATTCTGCAACTTTGTAGGTCTAACACAAAGTAGGTGCTGAAAAGTCTTATGATTTTGTCTCTGGTTGTTCAACTCAACTGCATTAATTTCTGTGGTAGAAGAGGTGAAGAGAGATGGTAGGAAGACACCCAGTATATCTTTAGTGCAACATCATAAAGACTTATTTTTTTAAAATATGTTTTTGTTGAATTTTGATCACACTTTTCTTGGGGATCCCAGGAATGCTCTGTGTACTAGGTAGCCTTAGAGGTTTTGCCCACATTCCTGTATCATCTCTCCTGGCCACCTGAGTTTGGGATGAAGCTGCCTGCAGTTTTAAGGAAGAGCTCAGGACCTCTGCCAGATTTTTGGCTGTGAAGCTTCAGATTAGAAAAATAGTCTCTGAAATGCAAACAACCTGATTAAGAAAGACAACATTAGAGTGTGATGTTTGAATACAATTCAGCAATAAAAATTACCAGTTAAGTTGTTGAGAAAGGGGTAATTTTAATCCTTAATCAGAAATTAAATTATTTCTTCCAAACCCAAACTTTTCCCTATTTCTTATGGAATAAACTGCATGTTTTCTATAGGCTATACTCCCTCAACCTCAAAATGGCACTCTCCCAACCTCAATGACTTAACATCTGTGTCCTTGGAATGCAGGTAGGTGACAATCCAGGGACTAGTGAAGCCAGCAACTCTTCATTTACCAAAGTGGTTTGAAGTGTGGAACAACAAAGAGTCATGAAGCATTAGCTCAGGCAGCGAGTTCTCAAAAAGGTATGATTTACAATAACTCAGAACCCCAAATCTCTCAAAACTGTGAGTTAGACTAAGATCTTTTTCTTCCATTTCTAGTCTTCTGTAGCCTCACCTCCCTATTTTCCTATTTTCCTTCTCTCCAGCTCTGCATGGGAGTTTGTTAGCCTCAGTAGCATTTGTGAGAAAATTTCCTTACCTAATTTTGTATCAAAGCTGCAATGTACTTTATAAATTGGTTTTATAGTCTTTATAACACCACTGGCTACTCAGCATGAGGATATTTGCATTTCTAATAAAATAACACATCTAGAAAGATATTTGCTGGTGGGAACAGCATGGTTCCTGTGTGTGGTCGGTAATAGAAACATTGAATATAATTTTGGCTTTCTTGGTGTGTCTAAAGTGGATATATTCTGAGTTATCTATTCAGTTATTGTTACATGTGTTTTAAATATACGTATTGCTATGAGTAGTAAATACATAGATGACAAGGAATGATACATTATGCCACAAAGAAGAGGAAAAGTTTTTCCTTTCTATGCTTCCCAATAACTTCATTTGATTTAAACTACCATTTAAGAGGACTCTCAGATAAATGTTAAGTTTCAGCCTGTGTCTCAGGACAATTATGGTTATTTTTTAGATCCTATTTATTGTAAGTAATTTAATTTACTAAAATTTATTCGTATTATTTGATATGTAGGCATTATTATGGGATTAGCAGCCACAATTCCCATCTTGAAATCAAGTCTAAATATTCTGTATGCAGAATTAAACTCAAACTGCAGCCAAAATTTGGGTTTTTTTATGCTGCCTTTTGAGAGAACTAGGATCACTACACACCCTGGTCTTGCTATCCAATGATTGGGACTTTCAGTTTGAACATAGAAAAGGTAACTTTGGGTCCTCTAATACTGTAAAGTATATTAATCCCAGCTCTCCCACTCTTTATTTACGAGGTCAGACTGCTTTTCTATGGTTACTGTTGCCATGTAAAGGAACTGTGCAACTCTACCCAGTAGACCCAAGTCTAAGCCCTGGACCCCGACAAGGAGAAAGTGCGCATTTTAAGGGAGTATGCCTTCTGAATAGAGGTTCCCTCACTTCCTCATGTGATTTACTTTGCACTCTGAGATACCAGTGTTTCCCTATTCCTAGTGCAAAGCTTTTAGGTATGCAAATCAGCATTCAGGCAGAGACTGCATTCTTATGAATTTGATGGAGAGCTTGGGTACAGTAATCAGAAGCACTAAATGGGGATCCGTCTGTTAAGGACGTTTGTAAAAGGACCATAGGTTTATAGCATGGCCTGCAAAAGGATAACAGGCTTCAAATCTGGGATTAAAGTTACTTTTATTTTTCCTAATATTTCAGATAATTTGTTTCCTATTGACTTTTTTTTTTTTTTATATAGGTTATTGATGGAGATGATTGTTCTGCTGGAACTTGGTTTTTTTTCATATTTCAGAACAAAATAGCAAACTTCTTTAAAGACATCAGAGCCCCCAGTGTTTCATGAGTATACGGAGAAGGAATGTTTTGGACAATACCCTTAGTAAAAGATAGCAGATCTGACCAGTGAATTTTTTCTTAGAGATAAGATTCTATAAAACATATAACAATTTTTTATTTTTAGAAAGTTGTGGAGTGATCAGTTTCTCTTATATTCAAGGATTATTTCCTTTAGGTTTAGGGATGAAAATGGAATTCTTAAAGCTGTGCAATTTTGAAGACTTCAGCTTTCTGGCCTTCATAACTGACGTGTTTCATAAGCTAATTAGGTGTTGTATTTCAACATTTGAAGTGTTTTAATATTTTTGCATGGTTATCTGATTCTATTTCAGTTTCATTGGGTGATTCTTTTTTGTATTAATCTAAATGGTTTTATCTGCATTGTCTTCCAATGTTTTCATCTTATAATTCTAAAGGGTTCTTTGTCATGGCTTGTTTCAAATGAACTGGTGACAGAATGTTTTAGAACACTATTAAAAAGGTCAAGGCCTTGAAACAACAGAATTTCTGATGAACGCATTGGAGCTGCTTATATTCTTAGAGAGGCATGGACTTTAAATGGATGTCTCATTCCAGAGGAAATTAGTTTATTTTGCTACCTTAAAATTTGAACATGGAAATATCTGTCTTTCCTTTTTTTTTTTTTTTTCCCCAGAGAAATGAAAACTATAATGAATGCCACGCATGCTGTTTTGATTACTCTTTTAACATCTCATGACCTTCGTTGTTTTTTCAGTGAACACTGAATTTTGAACATTTCAGTGAACATGAATTATAGATATTATAGAAAACATGGCTAATTCATCTGACAAAAACTGGCAGAACTTAAGCTATGACAATGTATTCATAAAGAAACCCAAACCAAATGATATTTCAAAGTTTACCAAGGAAAAGAGGGGAAGAGCACAACAGGAATTCAAGTATACTTCAGGAAACATGGTGATAATGGGACATGTCCTAAGTTATGATTTGTGAAGTTAGCTGGGATGACTGGTGAAGCTGTGAAACCCCTGTGGCAAGCTCCTTTCCTAAATTGCATGTCACAGCTCAGCTGTATATAACAGCTTGAAATTAGATTTAGCATCATAGAATAGTTAGGGTTGGAAAGGACCTTAACAACATCCAACACCTCACACTAAACTATGTCACTCAAGATTCGATCCAGCCTGGCCTTGAATACTACCAGGGATGGAGCACTTACCACTTCTTTGGGCAACCCATACCAG
>JBCJKH010056169.1:0-12623 GCA_039877255.1 Loriculus beryllinus
AGAATGTAACTCCTACGGGTTGAGATAAGAACAGTCCAGTAACTAAGGTATAACACAAACCACTACTGCTACCACCAGTAATAATGATAATGGAAATAACAAGGGAAGAGAATACAACTGCTCGCCACCCGCAGACCGATACCCAGCCCTACCCAAGCAGTGATCTAGCCCTTCCAGGTAACTGCCCCCAGTTTACATCCTGGGCATGATGTGTTGTGGTATGGAATACCCTTTTGGTCAGTTTGGGTCAGGTGTCCTGCCTTTGATTCCTGCCAGCTTCCCCTCCTCCCTGTCAGAGCATGAGACTCAGAAAGTCCTTGGTCTGAGTAAACATTGCTTAGCAACAACTAAAAACATCAGTGTTGTCAGTGCTGTTCGCAGGCTGAAAGTCAAAACCACAGCACTGCACCAGCTGCTAAGAAGAAAAATGAGTGCTACTGCTGAACCCAGAAGAGAGAAATGTTAAATATGTTTTCGGGTTCGTTTGTTCCTTCCTCCCCAAATTGCTGGGACCTCAGACAGCACAGATATCCTTGAATATCTCCTGCTTGATTGCTTGTTGTGTGTTATCTGCAAGTTTTAGTTTGAGGCCTTCCATTATGGTTCCTGTGTTTCTTGTAATATGTTAAGAGTTTGATAAGCCATAATGAACTAGTGGGCATAGTAAACACTCTCCTACTACCTGTGCAACTTGAAAAGAAAATTATATTTAGAAAATGAATACAGATATTTTCCTATTAAAATAATAGCAGACAAGATTTTCTAAAGATCTTTGGTTTATTTTCCACTTGTGACTGAACCACAACGTAGATTAAATGGTATACGCTGCAGTCACAACAGTGTATGTATTACTGTATTTGATGGCAAATAGCTAGAACTTTACGCTTCCTGAGGAAAAAAATGCACCTTTGTGTAAGAGATGCACATAAATCAATTAATAACAGAAAGGGTGTTTGAAAACAGGCAAGGCCACAGAGCTCTCTAGAAAGTGGGAAAAGTGTTGAGTGATAGAAGCTAGTTCTTGAACTGGGGGCAGAGTGAAACCCGCAGAAAAAGGAACAACCCTAGATTTACTGAAATGAGAATCTGAGTAAAATGTACTCTAAAAACAACTTTATGATCAAGAGCACCTATGTGTGAAGCAATGAATGTGGTGAACATTAGAATTTTTGGCTTTGCACAGCTTGCCCTAGATCCTAGGATAACAATTCTGGTAGCAGTAGGCTGCAGCACCATGACAGGACTATCACTGATCTTGCTGTGTAGCTTGCTTTTGTAATTTGAGCAATAGCTGAGCCTTGCAAACTCTCCTGTTCAGGCTTTACGAAAACACAAACATCTAAAGTTTTGATGGACATTTGCCTTGTGATTTGGTTTTTTTTTTTGGTGTTCTACCTACATCAGTGCCCACTCGCTTTTAAATCACGTACTCAAAGAAAAGATTCAAAATTCTCTTACAATGTTTGTGAACACTATTGACTATTTCATTGAGTCTCTTTAAGAATCTCTTCTGTGCATATTTTTAGACCACGTCACAATCACACTGTATTCTGTCTTGTCTATGCAATAGTGTCATGAGGAATTATTTCTACTTCTTCTAAAAGGTAAGTAGGAGTTGTGGATAGTTTTATTTAAACATTTTCATTTGGGAGATGAATATCTTTGAAACAAACTGTCTGTGACAGCATATCAATTTTGAGTGATAAACTTTCATGATGCAATTTTGTGTTAAAATGAAAGACACTGACTACTTTCCTTTTCTCACAAAAGTGAATAGAGTGGTCTTGGCATGAAGCTAGATTGGTGGAGACCCAAGTCCAATTATTCATTTCAAACTACCTGCCTCAGGTTTCCCAATTCCCAGACAAATATCTCAGTCATTTGCTGTTCCAGAATAGTGGTGTTGCTTTGCTCCCTTTTGCTTTGTTTCCATTTTCTTCTAAAAATATGTTGGGGTTTTTTACTGATGCATTGAGAGGAATAGAGGGAAACAACAGTCACAGGAATAGAGGGAAACAACAGTTACATTACTGGTATGAAGAAAACGTGTTTGTTTGTACATCTGTAGTTAAGTGTGTAGAAGTTTAACAATCCATACAGACACCTGTAGTAAATGGAAAAATACCTTTTGTTTTCACACAGCTTTTAGGTCTTTATTGGAGAATGAAATAAAAAAAGAAAAATGAAGAAGTAGCAGTAAGAATAACAAAAAGCTAAAACCTGAAATAGTTCCTCTTCTATAAGCCTTGAACAGCTTCAAACTGAATTTGTTTGGTAGCCTTAGTGCACTTTTAAATTCTAAAACAGTAAAGACTTTACTAAAAGGCACTGTGATTCATTTTGTGTTAATATATCTGGGTGGTGTGATTTGTTACAGCATGTCACAATATGAATTTTCCCTTCTGGTTTATTTAATATTGTAGGGTACACTAATGTCCCCTCACTACAAGTCAGACATAGAGTTGCTGGAGCATGTCTAAAGAAAAGCAATGAAGCTGGCGAAGGGCCTGGTGCAGAAGTCTTAAAAGAAGTGGCTGAGGGAACTGGGTTTGTTTAGCCTACAGAAAAGGAGGCTGAGGAGACACCTTTTCACTCTCACCTTTATTTGAAAGGCACTTGTAGCAAGGTGGTTGTTGGATTCTTTCCCAAAGTAACAAGAAATGGGATAAGAGGCAGTGGTCTCAAGCTGCACCAGGGGATGTTTAGATTGTATATTAGAAAATATTTATGCATTGAAAGGGTTTGCCAAGCATTGGAACAGGCTGCCCACGGAACTGGTTGAGTCACCATCCGTGGAGGTATTTAAAAGACGTGTATATGTGGTATATGGTTTAGTGGTGGATTTGGCAGTTCTGGGTTCATGGTTCGACTCTAATCTTAAAGGTATTTTCCATCCTAAACAATTCTATGATTCTGTATTAATTATGAAGATATGGATTAATGCTGAAACATGATTGAATTTTCCTTTTTAAAGATTGACTTGACTACTGTAGGCAATGAGTAGATATAGCTAATGGTACTTTTCATTCAATAGCAAAATGCTTTTAAAAAAGGATGAAATTATTGTACTCTGTAGCAGCATATAGGCACCATGAGTCTAAGCAGACACACCATGTCAGTTTTGATTTTGCTATTCTTCATTATTTTCCGGTATTAAAGTCAAGAGCTTATTGCTGATGAAAGTGAGCATCAAGCAGTGAAATGTCAGGTTTCTAAACTGCTACCTCCTGATGAAGTTTCCTCTCTTTTTGTCTGTCTTGAAGAAAAGAGTAAGTGGGTAGAAGGCTGTTGTGCTGTCAGTTATAAGAAGGAGCCTGAGCCCCATGCAGGGTTTCTGCTAGTTTGCTACTATTAGGATGCTTTTGCTAGTCAGGTAAGGGAGGCAGACACATCAGGGAAACAGAGACTTTAATAAAATCAAAGATTAATAAAAATTTGTAAGGTATTTAGATGTCGTGCTCTTTAGGGGCGAGATAAGTGGCCATCACCTGATAGACAACAAGTAAGAAGGTTTAGGATGATGAAGGTGATAAAATAAAGAATGCATCTGCTTGTTAAATTGCTGTCAGACCTCTGTGCAATATCTTGCTTCCTAATTACTATCAGATTTGTTATTTTCTCTACCCACATGCTGAGGTAAAGAATCCCAAATTAAATCTGTGGGACCCTTGTTAATGTGTGTTTAGATGAGGAAGGTTGTACTTGGCTGAAGTAAGGATCTTGTTTCCTAGGTGTTGAAAGTCTGCCTTCTATTGTGAATATATTTGTGTTGCCTAGGAAAAAAAAGTAAGGATTTTCCTCTACTGGAAAAGCTTCTGAATAATCAGAACAATATACTTACAATGTAAACCATCCTGTATTGGTAAAGGAGCTATGCCTTTGCAATCATTGCATTCTAATTTTGTGTCCCACTGCTACTAGTCACCTTTCACCTACATCATGTTGTAGTGAAATTTGTAGAAATTTGCTGCCTTAAGTCATTGGTTTCCAGTATTAGAAGAGCAGAAACAGTATATGTATATCAAAGGTTGATGCTGAAATTTATTTACAGATGAATGATATTTTACACAGTTGACAATGTCAAGCTGATCAGTCTCACAGAAATGTCTGTCAGTAGTGATCAGTTACTGAAAGAAGGTGTATTTGCTCTTACATGATGGTGATTTCTGGAAACAAAACGTAAGATGTGTATAGAGGTGTGAGCATAGAACGTAAACCCAAGACTTCCAGTATGTTGGTTAAATGTAATGTTTGCATAATTATTTAATATTACATTATTTTGTGGCATGAGATGAGTCATCTATGCCTACAATAATGCTTAAACCTGCCCACCCCTGCCAAATTTCTCAGCTGTACAGTTGGCTGAATATTAAGGGTAAGGGGCAACAGTAAGTTAATAATATCTCATTTTCCACATGAGCAAAAACAAAAGAGAAGAATAAGCACACATGCACACTCTTTATACAGCTTTGTTTTCTTAGAAACTTTAGGCCACATTTTTGCTTGCCTGGGTAGCTGGTTCATTTTCATTTTTGTTACTTTGATTTGTATTCTCCTAAGCGTATGCACTTTTCTGTACTCTAGCAACTGATGCTGAATCTTAGATAATCTGCTGCTGCTCTGTCAGGAGTGCAGTCCATTATGACCAGAGCCTGAAGAATCAATGATTTTCATAAATTCATGTGTGTGTATTGAAGTGGTAGATATTAATCAGAAAGTGACTTCTTATGAGTCAGATAGTACTAGTTAGTATTCTGCCGATCATTTCATGGTCCATGTACGATTATAGCTTCATATCAAAAGAGCAAACAGCCATCTTAAGAGGGGAAGAGTTCTTGTTATAAAAAAAAAAAAAAAACCACCAACAAACAAACCAAAAACAAACCACAAAATAAGAAATTTTGGGCTTAGAAAGTTATTGTGAGTATATTTCATGAAAGCTAATAACATAATTATATGTAACTATGTCCTGGGTTCAGCAGTAGCAGGGTTTTTTTTCTCCTTCTTTGTAGCTGGTGCAGTGGTGTGTTTTTAGACATTCAGGCTGGGAACAGTGCTGATCACACTGATGTTTTAAGTTGCTGCTCAGTAATGTTTAGTCTGACCAAGGACTTTGTGAGTCTCATGCTCTGCCAGGGAGGAGGGGAAGCCGGGAGGAAGCAGAGACAGGACACCTGACTCAAACTAGCCAAAGAGGTATTCCATATCACAGCACGTCATGCCTACTATATAAACTGGGGGCAGTTACCCAGAAGGGTTTGATCACTGCTCTGGTCGGGCTGGGTATTGGTCAGTGGGTGGTGATCGGTTGCATTCTCTTCCCTTGTTATTTCTCTTATCATTATTGTTATTGGTGGCAGCAGCAGTGATTTGTGTTATACCTTAATTACTGGACTGTTCTTATCTCAACCTGTGGGAGTTACATTCCTTCAATTCTCCTCCCCATCCCTCAGGGAGCAGGGGGAGAAAAAGGGGGAGTAAGCAAACGGCTGCGTGGTACTGAATTGCCAGCTGAGTTTAAACCATGACACCAGCTCATGTGGGAGAGATTGGATTTCCACACCGGCTACTTGCTACAGCACCAGTGGGGAAGTTAATCACCACACATCTAACCCAGGATGGGTAAAACATTGCTGGCAGAACTGGTGCCCCAGCAGGAAGGATGCTAAATGCAAAAAGATCTGATTCTATAATCATGTTTGCAGGCATAAATCAAGAATATCTTCATTGGTGCAAGTGAGGTTACTCCACAACGAATCCTTCAGGGACATGGCCAACATTGTCTACGATTCCAGTTTTTCAAAGTAGGATAGGAAGCATGTGTTGGATGCTGGATAGACAGTGTATGCTTCTAAGCCTGTGCGTGAATCACTACACACACATCAGAGATCAGCAGAAGGAAGAACCCAAATGGGTCCCATTTCTCTCAGCAAGTTGTCAAGTCACATTTTTATTTTTAAATACTTCTCAGGGTCTCCAAGGTGGGAGAAAAAACCAAAACCTTGAAGTGTTTCTTAAGCTTGATTAGTTTCATGTCTGTAGGTGACATCCACCTGCAAACTGACAGAAGATGCCTCCTAGACTTAAGATGTTGCACAACTATGGAGGGAAGTAGGGCAGAATTTCTAATTACTGTTTTTCATCACCTCTAACTACACATTTATGTGTCGAGGCTTTTTGACAAGTTACAGGCAAGTGCCTGGTTTGTCCTATCAACTACAGAATGACAAATCTCCTGAATCATCCTTTTGAAGGGATGCTCTCAATCCTGAGACCAGGCAGTGCTTTGGCTTGAGGCCAGGTTTGTTCTCTAAGTATTGGACAGAATTGTGTCTTTTTGAATTGACTCCTTGTATAAAAAGGTGCATGGCAACTGAAGCCACATGGGTTCATTTTCATAACTCATCCTTACCCAGCTATGGGAAATCCCTTGGAAAAAGAAGATAAGAAAAGTAATTGTTTTCATCTGCAAAGGACATGACAATGAGTAAGTGGCTTTAACCATATAGAATTCCTTTTAAAAGGATCGTATCACAGTCTTTAAAAGCTTATCAATGCTTTTATGCTGTCTGATCCTCAGAAACCTTCATCATGGATTCTCATGCTCTGATGACACAGAGAACCTTGTAATACTTCAAAATATTATTTGGCACAGCTGAACTAATTTTCAATCAGGTTTTTAAAGCTATGTATTAGAAAGATGTCATTGCCTTGTCTCCGTAACATACATCAAGGGCAGAATCATGGACTGAATCAACTGCCAGTATCCTGCTACTAGATTGTGCCTCTTTTTGATGCAAAATCAAGAAAGTGCAACACATGAAGAGATTAAGAATTAAGTGGGATCAGACTTCATATGGTTGTGTTTTCTGAGGCCATCTGGTTAACAGCATGTATTAAGAGAGTGAGACAGCTGCTCTAAGTATTACAGTAAAGTTGATGAATGTGGATTAAAACCACCAGAAGTTTAGCATTTGATGATATCAGCATTGGGAGACACTACACATGCCCTGGTAAACAACTTAATGTCATCACCTGAAATATCTCCATGCGTTGACTTGTAGAATTGGATATGTTATAGTTTTGTCCAGGCCATCTGGAATACAAGCTGCCAGAAGCCATAAGAATTTTGCTGCTAGCTTGCTCCAGTACACGGAGCTGTGGTTTTTTTAAAGGACAAGAGAAATGCAAATAACAAGGTGTCAAAATATTGGAGGAAAATTTCACTAAAACTTTACCCTGGAAACGAGTGGCCTTTTTTTCCTAAACCTTAACAGATTGAAGTACATACGTCAGAGCAAGAAGGCTGTCTTGCCATTCCTCTTTATTGTAAGAAAATCATCTTTCTTTAAGCTACATTATGATCCTTCTTCACCATAAGCTTCTGGAGCACAACACAGTTCTATTTTGCTTGCTGAACACATAAGTGCAACTCAGTCAAGAGAGTAAGCTCATGCTTTCCTGAAGCATACTGGGTTAAGTTGTGCACTTCAATACAGGCATGTTCAGAATTACTTCACTGAACTGCAGCCACAATCTCCACCTCCCCAGAGCTGGTTTTTTCACTTTCTTCTTCCAAATTACAGACCTCACAAAGGCAAGAGACCAGATGGTGAGCATCTGATGCAGAATGAAAAGTCAATATTACTAGTTGTGTAGCATAGCTTCCTAACTGCTTACCTAGAGCTAGCAACAGCAATCAGTTGGCTGAGACTGGGACCCTGTTAGTCCAGCTGCCTGCCTACCTGACTGGAGCTTTGGGTCTGCATTTGGCTGATCTGGAGCTTGAGAGTCTGTGCCCATCGATGTTGACACAGCTGAAGAGATGTTAGAAGGCAAAGTCGAAAATGTGCCCTGTTTTGTTTATCTGTGATGTGTGGAAAGCTAAAGCAATTTTTTCTGTTTCTTTTTTTCCTTTTTTTTTTTTTTTTTTTTTTTTTGATGTGTTTATGGTTTTGTTTTGGTTTTTTTTAGTTTGTTTTGGGTTTTTTGTTTGTTTTCTGCTCCGGTGACAAATTCAAATTTATTTGGTTTATGCTTCATGAATGGTAATAGATGTCTGGAAACAAACCAGAACTTATCACAAACAATACTCCTTGAAATTAAACCTGATTCAGACAGAAATATCTTCTGATTATTTTTATTCAAGACGTTCTACCATTGTTGTCATCCATATAACTGAAATAATTAACTCTATCGAGGGAAGAAGTCTTTGTTAACAACTCTGCATTCCCTCTGTTTTGCTCAAGGTTGAAATGCCTGGCGGTGGTGGATTGGTGTCGTTCAACAGATCATTTTGGGTTTGTATGCATCCAGAACTGTTGACCCTTCATTACCTTCTCTGACAGGAAAAGTAAAATGACATGTATATTATCAAGACTGATATAATCAGATGCCCATATTACACTCTCGGAGGCCTTTTCTTTACCATGATTTTAGCCACAGTGATTTTACCTGCTCTGACCACAGCCAGTTCTGGAAGCAGTTACACTGCAGAGATGAGTGCAGGCTCTAGGCTTAATTCCTGGAAAAGCTCCTTGTTTGAACGCTTTCTGTTACAGAACTGGTGAATATCTGTAAGTAAGATGAAATGCACCATACATATTGCTAGTAACTGTGCCATTCTTCTAGAGAAAGAAACAGGAACCCACCAAATCTGATGGGACGTAGTAAGAAGCAAACAATGTTCAGGCCCTTTCCTCACCTGAATTGCATATGAGAGCTGTCGTCTACTCATGGGCAGCTCACTGTGCGATTGGGACCACAGTCTGATCGAATATGAAAGAGACAAACTGGGAAATCAAGGCAGGCAAGTACAAGAATTACGGTGCTGGCTCACCCCTGAGAACATAAATATTTTCAAACAAGGACGGACAGCCTCAGCTCAACATTTTTCATGTTACTAAGGTAAAAACAAGCAACAGAATGAAAGAAGAGGCTCGTCTAGAGCTTGCCTGAATGACATAAGGGAGCACAAATGACACATTTTTGCCCATTTGCAGGTGACATAAAAGAAGTAAACCCTCTACAACAACAAAAAAGTTTTTTTCTCTATTTCTGAGCAGTAAGCCACATACTGAGGAGAACAGCCATACATGTTGACTTTCTCATAAGTAAAAGCTGTGGTGCTTCTCACAAAAGACAAGATAATGTGGGGGGGGTTCCTTTGACCCCCACATGCACTTTGTGCTTTGACAACTGGTAACAAATTCTGTCTGAGTGTAGCAAAAACAGGTAAGAATTTTGAGCACAGTCACAAGAAGACTGGCAGGAGCTCAGTGATCCGTGCAGAAAGCAGAAATAAAACTTTCCATATCAGAGAAACAGAATTTCTTAACACAGCACTCTCTAATCTTCCATATGGAAATTTCTTTATTCATGACCTGCTCAAGAAACTGCACTGTTTGAATGTTGTAATTCACCTTTGCAGACGGCAGCTCCATGACCAATAAGATGCGGTGACAACACACATTTCTATGGAAACTGAGATTTGTCCCTCTGACATTTGTCTCAACTCACTGAAGCTGGACACTAGATCTGTTCATGGATGCAAATAGACAACGTAAACTGTGTTCAGCAATCTGAGACACTTGCAGAGGCATTTGAGAGGAGTCAATCATACTCCTGGCTGTTCCTGTCCAAAATCCTGGTGACTTGCCATGTAACTAAGCAGTCTTTATAAGGAGAATGGTGTCTCCACATTCACATCTGCAGGACCCACTGGGCTGTGTGTTTTTTCCACAGATGCTCCACAGCCCTTGTCCTCTCTCTGGAGAATGGCCTTTCCTTTAATGACTTCATTTATGACTGTTATATTTATTTATGGCTATTCAGCCTTCATATTCCTGACCAGTACCCACCACAGTAACCCCCTTCCTCATCATCAGGCCCTAGAAGGATCCTGCTTGGTCTCTCTTCTTCAGTGTGCCTTCATCAGTCTAAAATACTGAGTTGTATTTCCCTGTTCCTCGTGTCTCTGGAAAGAAGTTAATTCCTGTGGTCAAACAACAGAAACTATAACATTAAACAGGAAAACCACATGGAATCATTTATTTCACAAAATAGTGCAGCTATTTTGTTTTCTGCCTGGGGTGATTGCAGAAGCAGAAAACTGTTCTCTACCATTACCAAAGGCAAGCATATCATGTTTATTTAATAACAATGGTAATTTTCCAGGAAGTATAAAAATATCTACACTCCTTACATATGGCAATTATTGAGTAAATAAAAAAACAAAGGAAAATAACCTAGTGCATAGCATTCTGTCGCACTTCAGGGACACTTTTCCAAACAAGTAAAGCTGTACATAGGACCTTATCCCACGCTGTGTATAATCTGAGAGAAATTTGCTACTTCAATCATAATTGCCTGTGGCAACAAGTACCAGAGGAAGCTGGACTGGACATTACGGATGGCTCTTTGTGACATTTAGTGCTTTTTTGGCAGGGCTTGCTTCTGTTCTAATGGGTGCACTAGGGACATATTTCCAGAGCAGAGACAAAATCAATTTGTTTTCACAGAATTTTCAGCCATTTCCTAGTGTTGGAGCTCTGTTTACTCTTGATCTTTCTCATATTGAAAGAATTTACAATGCATTTCAACAATGTCAGCAGACCCTTATGTTAGTTATTAACTCAGTGGTCTAATATAATCTGGAATCTGGTTGTATCTGTGAATACGTAAGTGGGATTTTAAGATAGAATATGTGATTGCTACTTTTGAAAACTAAATTGCAGCTGTTGTGGTTTAACCCCAGCCAGCAACTACTTAACACACAGCTGCTTGTTCACACACACACACACCCAGCGCCGGAGAATTGGGATAAAAAAGGTAAAATCCATAGGTTGAAATAAGAACAGTTTAATAATTGAAATAAAATTTATTATAACATAAAAGAAAAAAAAACCAAAACAAGACAAATTATGCACAATATGATTGCTCATCACTTCTGGTTGACTCCCCCCAGTTCATATACATGATGTTATGTGTTATGGAATACCCCTTTGGCCAGTTTGGGTCAGATGTCCTGTCTGGTTCCTCTGGCTTCTTGTGCCCCTCCTCACTGGCAGAGCATGAGAGACTGAAAAGTGCTCGATCAGAGTAAGTGCTACTGAGCAACAGCTAAAACACTGATATGTTATAATCACTGTTCTCAAACTAAAGCCAAAATACAGCACTGCACCAGCTACTAGGAAGAAAATTATCCCAGCTGTAATCTTGAAAAAAATGGTTATGAAGTATCAGCCAAAAAACTATAGGCGAATCTTTATAGCAATGACTATCAGATAGATTTTTGACATATGGTCTGATTTGTCATTCTTTGTCCTGATCTTGCTCACTGATTTAGAAAAATGTGCAAACCTGTCTCCAAGAGATTTAAGTGAGGAGGGAGGAAATCTCTGACAAAACAGAAAAGTTACTAAGAAAAGAGGGACAGTTTCATTTAGCAAAAAGGATCTGTTCCAAAGCTAAATGTTTTAGATCTTCTGAAATATTCAGAAAGACTTCAACTCTGATTACTTTCAGCAGGCTTTGAGCATAACTATGCTAGTCCTTGGAGGGCCGCATATTTGCATTTGCATTCCTATTATCCTTACTGATGCCTATGGACTGTACACCACACTTTACGTGCTGCATATGTCCAGCTGACCTGATGTCAACATCTGTTCTTCCGACAGTACAAATGTGCCTGGTTTCAAAATGCTGGACTAGGAGTATCACATTGATTCATATTATTTTTGTCTTGTTTGTTAGAAGTATGTCCTCTTGGAGATCAGGTACTGCAGAAAGAAAATAGATTCTCTCCTTTCAGTAGCTAGTAGCAGCTGAAATTTGCAACAGAGAAGCAGCTGATTGCACCTTGTCTTTTGTGTTTGCTGCTGCTCTACGGGACTTCCTGCATCAGAAATCTTTGTGAGGCAGATGAGTTAAGCCTGGACATATTAGTGATTTAGGATTGTAGCAGCCATGTATGTTGCAGAGGGAAAAAGCTACAGTTCTACATTTGCCAAGTCCCTTCTGTTTCCTCTGCTAAGGAAACAAATAATAAGCAATGCCCTAAGGAAGAAATAGAAGAAGAAAACCAATGTAAGTATTGTCTCACACTGATTTTGAGTCTGATGTAATATTAAAGATTCATATTGTCAGGCAGTCTGAGAAAGTCTGTAGATATAAAAGTACATTTAAAGAGCTTCCCAGCTTGAAGGCTGTTCAGCAAAATGGAAGATGGCACCAAGTTAGTGATTAATGGAAATATTAAATGCATGAAAGAATAATGCATTCGTATTCAGAACAGCATTACATTACCAATCAGTTGTTTTGTTATAATGTGTCCCAATTATCCTGTTCTGCTAATGCAAATACGTTTTGATCAGTTGATCAGTAAGAGAATTTCATTATTATAGCCTCTTGTTTGGCTTTGGAGAGCCTAGAAACAATGAGGTCTTGATTAACCTTTGTGTAAATGTTGACAAATGTTACTCATATTGCTTAATGCACTACTGGAAGACACTGAGATTTTACAGGGATGATGGGCCACTGTATGACAAGATAGGATAGGAGAGCACCAGGCATTCCAAGTTTTCTATATTCATGTAATAGTAAAAATCCTGCATTCTAAACAG
>JBCJKH010056170.1:0-18408 GCA_039877255.1 Loriculus beryllinus
TACCCTCAGAATCCTCTGCATTAGAGCAGCGATCACTGAAGTGATCTGCAATGTGCTACCTAGTATTCTTATTAATGGCAACCTTCAGAAGCAGTTGGAGTATCACTGCCCATGTGGAATTTTTCTGATGCCTGTTTCACTTTTTTTTATAATGGCCTACTTACTTTGTCTCTCCTTTGTATCAGGATAATATTCAACATTTCTCCTCAGCTTTTCACTGAGTCAACTACACAGTCAATCTGACAGCTGAATTATGTATGGCACTGCTGTCAGTCTCAGAGATACAAATGTCTTTCTCTTAGATCCAACAACCTCAAGCTATTTAGCATCAAACTTACACAACAATAAGCAGCAATAACACCATACCTCTACCTCCCAAACACCCCTAGTAGCAATTAATATCTTTTTTTTTTCCCCAACCTTTCAGATGGACAGCTCTATCCAAATTTTGCTTTAAGAGTAAAGGGAAGTCAGCTTAAAAATCAGCACATTTGCTTCCTCCATCTCACTTTCATACCTTTTTGCATAAGGCTGATGGCTCATTATAATTAAACTTCATTCTCAGAAAAAACTCTTTATAATACAAAGCATGTCAATTTAAAGAGTCATAAATATTTCCAGGAAGGCTATATATATGTGAGCACTGCCACCCTAGGCAGTTGGACTTGGCAGTGGGACAGTTCATGCATAGGTGGATTAAAAAGCAAGGGCAGCGAATGGGTCAGATGCAGAGGAAGCGCTGGTCACTTCATTTATTTACCTAATCTGCCTGGCTACTGCTAGCCAAGTTTGCTCTTGGAACAATGAGAAAGGCCAATTAATTTATCAATCTGTACTCCTCTCTGCTATAACATATTTTCCCCTTGCCAAGAAAAAATGTGTCCATTATCAGCCAGGTCCCTGTCCTCCCAGGCAGCTTTTGCAGCTGTATAATTACACTTCTTCCCTTGACAACTTGCATGATTGTTTTCCTAACAGTATATTACTTCGTTAGTACTTTCCAATATACGTTATTTTTAAACTGTCACTTTTGCCCAACTCATCCCAATTCGCACTCGTCTGTTTATCATAACAATCATTAATAACTGTCACTCCACGCCATCAATTTAACGAACTCACTCCCTCATTAGCATGTTCTAGCATTTGTTCCGTAGAAAGGCTGATTATTTTCTACAACAGGCCAAGCCAATTACTTTAGTGAAATGGAATCACATTAATCAAAACTTAACAAGGTGGCAAATTTAAAGATATCAGATTGCAAAAGACAGCATAACTAATATGTCAATGTCAAAGATACTACGTAGGTATGCAGCAGCTGTACTAAATATATCTCTTCATGAAGGGCACATGAATTTTGACATTTCATATGATCTGACAACTACCAAAGTGATATTAGAAGGCTGGAGGCTGGGCTGAGCTACTCCTGATGACTTCTGTAGATTCTGGCAAGGGCAACAAAGAAATGCAGAGACAGAGAAGAAAAAGGAAATAGTGACCACGTATGTCCACAATGCCTGGTAGATGGCACTTTATCATGTCCCTCTATGCCAAGACATTTTCTTTTACACTTTAAATGATGATGCTCATCAATTACACCCTGACAGCTGCATAAGAACCAGCTGTAAACATGCAATGTCCAGCAGTGTGAAAACATGCTGACACAACAAATACATATTAGTTTTTACCTTCTGGTCTACACTGCAGAGAGGATGGAACATGCAGCACCATTTTCTTTTTAAAGAGAAAGCTCAAACTTTTATTTGTCCCTGTTACTTCTTAAGAAGCTTTTACATCTTAAGATGCTTTTTTAAGAAACATCCAGTTCTTCACACAATCCGTCAGTTGAGCCATTTCTAAATACACTGGGGTTTACGCAACAGCAGAAGGTGTGCACTCACCATTAGTCGTTACCATTGGACAGGAAATTACAGCTTTATTAAACACATCTTTGGTTTTCCATATAAATAGCAGCAAATACTTGTGGCTCATTAAAAAAAAAAAAAAAAAAAAAAAAGTGGGGCAAAACACCCCAAGGCTTACAACTTCCTTACAACTTCTGCTGTGTAACATTATTAGGCTTCGCGATATCATACAGTTCAAGAAATTGCAGTGATTCATTTTTTACAACTTAAATAGCTATTTGCTTCAGTTGCCAGGTTGACCATGATAAATGTATATGATAAAAAAGAACAAAGAGAAAGGCCAGTTCTCGTAAACCTACGACATTACTCAATGTATTAACCCGTTCCTTTCTAATTGTTGACATTTTAGTGTTCATCATGAACAACTTCGTTCAGTTCAACCTGTGTTCCATTAAATATTTGGATTTTCATTAGCTCTAAATTGCCAGAACTTTCAAAAGGTACCAGTAAGGCATTAACAAATTTACCATCAGAGGAGAGCAAGACTAAAAATGGACCTCAAATGATCAAAGATTCCCTCATCCATCCCATACTTGGAGACAAAATCAGTTTTAGGCAGTTTGCAGTCAAGATTAAAAATTGAAAAATAAAATAATAAACAAACTAAAAAAAGAACCCTCCTGAGAAGTTGCATTCATTTGCCCATTCCCATGTTTACAGTGTTTATTGTGTGAAAATTTGTCTTTAGGTTCAGCCTGTGTTCCTCCTGCTACAATGTGAGCATTTTCTTATTCTTCCTTTGATGAATCTGCAGAACAGTTAATGACAAAAAGGCAGTGGTCATTTTTCACATATTTGCTTATATATACCTCTTCCTTCAAATATATAAAGCTATCCAAACTTAATTTTTTCCCATTTCACTTATAACAGCCAAAAATGCCATTTTGATTTTGAAGATAATAACATAATGCAGATACTAAAGTAATAAGGATTTTTGCCAAAACGTGAAATTAACTCACTAACGCACTTAGCCTGCTTAGAAGTACTTGTCCCATGTGATATCAACTGGTATTTATTGGTTCATTATTTCTAATTAAATTCAAATGACACATTAATATATATTATACCTTTATCCGAGAGGTGTCATAACCTAAGATTTAACTGTAGGATGAATTTATCAAGAAAAACAAGAGTGAGAGGGAAGTGCAGATGGTTTTGAGGGGCACTTTGCTGATACAACTAACTCTTTGCAAATGATGAAACCTTCATTTAATTGGTATTTTTATGATTATAGGAAAGTGAATAAACTCAATACAAACAGTAACTAAAGCACTATCTCGTTATATACTCGAGAAGACATCAACAGATATACTACATCTTTCATTCTGGATTTTCTTAATCCAAGGCAACCTATAACTATAGCATTGTTAATCTATACGGACTTCAGGAAGTCCTGACCAAAATACTTTGGTCTGCTACCAAAGTTCAAGTAAGTACCACACTTAACACTGTAAGACACTGATATCTAACAGTTTCAGAAAGAAAAAGCCATAATGTATTTTATAGCTAGCCAAGCACTAAAGAAATTTCGGCTTTGATAAAATGCAGCTACTCTGCCTGATGCATCCATGCCCCTAGAGCAGAAGGACCTGACATGTTAAGTAGAGAGAGGATTTTCAAAAGCCCATATAAAAACATCTTCTTTCTCAGTACTCTAACACTGCTAACAATTCCCAGCCTCCTAACAAAGTGTATTGCAGCAGTATGAATTGCACTGTATGAAATACCAACCTGAGAGAACACTGAACCCTCTGGGCCAGACTTTTCAAAGATTTTGGTGCCTAATACCCATGGACATTGACTGAGAATCCATTTCACTATGTGTTAGGGCAGATAATCTTCCCCACATATGATTTAGGTACCAAGACTAGGTGGCATTTCTACAGTTTCACTATGCCCAGGTAGTAGAGAAATGTGTATTGCTGGAACAATAACTCTAAGTGCCTATACTAAGCCTTTCTACCAACCAAATAACTAACTTCCATTTCAGTTTTTTTTATAGACAACCTATAGCACACAGGCATTAAACAGACAACATGAGGTTCACCAAACCACTCTTTACCAAACAGCTGAATGAGAAGCAGACCTGAGGTCACAGCGAAAACAATCGCCATTATTATAGAGTGCATTGCCCCCTTTTCTCCACCATTCAATACAGAACTTTTTTAAAAAATACTACTCTAAGGTTTGAAACGTGTGTTAAAACAACAGACTACATTAAAATAATGGATAAATGTCTCAAATTATTATCAGTAACTGCTGCAATTGAACTCTATTTTATTAGTTTGGTTATTGCTTAGACGGCACCCTCCAAGGTAATATATTTGTATAGCTTTTCCTCTTGGCTATCTTATTCTTTCATATCAACTAATTTCCAAAGATGACAACTTGAGCTAGGCTTTGCAATGGTTCTCACTTTGTATGAATAAATTATGCATAACAACATAGCTGCCTCTGTTCACAACCATTCAAGACAGCATATATATTCTTGTCTGAGGAATAATAATTTGGCATTGACCTGCTAACTATAAAAGTAAATAACAAAGTTCTCTACTACAGATTATGCTAAAAGCTCCATTGTCATCCATTCCTGTGCATCAGTTAGTTAGAAGTGCAGCATTAACAAACACTTGTCTTTTTTAAACCTTACTCTTGAAACTGCTTTCACAAAAGATGTGGGGTACATATTAAATGAGCATCATGAGTATGAACATTACAGCAATTGAAGTAAAATTTAATTTCTGCATTGTGAATGATCCAGTTCTTTTAAGAGACACGTAAAAATTTAGCTCCTGCTTTTCCACCGTGTGCTGCATGGTCTGTCTAAGATTAATCCCACAAAAGGGTTTTTTTTATTTCCTATTCTGCCTATCTTTCATCTTCACCCCAGACTAAGCAGATGGATGTGAATTCAAAGTTTTCTGATCTTTAGCACAAGTTATGGAGGGTTATCTTTGGCTGTATATCTTTCTGCTGGCAGCACTCCCTTGGTGATGAAGGATTAACCACCACAGCTGTCTCTTCCTAGAATGATGCAGTGCAGCGCTCCTCAACACGACAGCATCACTTAATCTTAATGTCCGCTCTTCCAGTGCAGCCGCGCAGGACAAAGCCAATCAACATCAGATGCCACCAAGATGGACCTACTGCTTGGCCCTGGAGTCTTTCACCCTCGCACACCTATTAATCAACATCATCCAGCCCAATCCTAGTGTTCACTTCTTTCAAACCACAGTTAAACTAAGCCAGGTTTTATAACAACAGACTGATGTAGAAATCTAGCCAGATATAAAGTATGCATAAGCAGAACTATAGAGGAAATTCAAATCAAGTCTTAAACCTCCTTACTTACAAAGCAAATGTGTTTGTTGCATTTTAAAGCATAAGTACCTGGATTTCTACTTTTTGCATATTGAAACTCACCAATAAGAAAAGCTGCCTCTTATCTTTCATGCTTCCAAAGTCTTAAGATGGCATAAGCACAACACCTTGAGCTTGATGTTTTTACTAGAAATTGTGCTAACCCACAAATACAGAATGCACATAGCTGAAAGTTCCTTCATATCAAACAATTCTGCAGACGCATATTATCTTGCCAAGATTTATTTTCTCTAACCTATTGTATGCAAACTGTTCAGTATTTTTGCCTACTCCCCCTAGTTTCAGAGCAATTATAACATAGCTGCTCCCTTTATTTCCCAGCCCCCTTTTTAAAACTAGCAAGTTCTCAACAGCAAATGCAATAAAACAGTAAATTATTGCTAGAGT
Source organism: Loriculus beryllinus (assembly GCA_039877255.1). NCBI lineage: Eukaryota > Metazoa > Chordata > Aves > Psittaciformes > Psittacidae > Loriculus > Loriculus beryllinus. The sequence continues at coordinate 5,691 of JBCJKH010056170.1, forward strand.
TTACTAAACAAATGCAACCTAGTTAAATTTAGAAAAATCTTCACTTTTGCTTACATTTGCAATTTTACTGCTGAACTACTGGTATTTCTTACTTATGCAACATTAAAATGTATAAGAAATCCTCTTGTGTGCTATATGCAGCAACCACTCTTGATTTATAATACCCAATTTAGAAAAAAACCCACAACTAAACCTGATTTAAATCACAGATTACTCTGTAAAACACAAGCAAGGAACTATTCCAAATCCTAAATGTAATTTAAACATATTTATATTTTACAGTGATATATTTTCCCCCATTCCTTGTCTTACTACTGTAAACTTTCTGTAATTATATAAGCAATTTCCCTGAGGTCACAACATTGATCACAGTTATATATTGCTCAAGTATTACAAAACATAACTTGCAATAAAATATTGCTGGACATCACTACATAATTTTACACAAAGAACTGCAAACTGAAGTTCAAGAGTGCTGAATTTGGCAATGGGATGTTTTTGATAGATTATTCATTCATTTCCTCCTCACTCCACCATTAACTGTTTATTGTTGAAATATCACCAAAAACATTAAGTTCCCACATCAAGAAATGTACAGGAGAACAGATACGGGAGAGGAGCATATGAAACAGTTTAAATGGGAAGCCAAAACATGCAATCCCTTTAGATTATTCCTTTCCTTCATTGAAACATTATTATATCAGTCACCCCAGAAAATGTCACAGTGGTATAATACACTGGAAGGGCTCACACTAGAAAAACCCCACAGGAGTGCAGCTCAACTTTTAGTGTTTCTGGTTGAGCAAGAGTTCTCACACACTTAATGAGAAGAGAGTTCACAGCTCTCAACGCACTATGCAAATAGATGTTATTTAGGAGCAGTTAATGTCGGCATGTTGCACAGCTGAGCTGACGCACCAGTCACTGAACACTAGTTAACAAAGGCAAGGCTCCCCTTCGGGAAGTTGCTTATAAAAAAGGGAAATGAAGAACTGAAGATAAAGGGAATGATATTTTAGTTCAGTGTGCAAAACCAGTAGTAATAAAAGGCTGAAAAGCAGCCATTCACCACATATATTATACAAACAGAGCAAACTGCAACTGTGAGCTTTTGATATTGATCTCCAGTAGGTTTGAGCCAATCTGGTTCACTACCTATATGGGGAGTTCCCAGAGAGCATTCAGATTCATCCAAAGATACCAGCAACACACACTTCCTCAACTAACTTTGCAGTTTCTAAATTATAAAATATGATCACCTCACAGACCTACCAACAGTAGCTGCCACCCTGTTGAAGCCAGAGCAACCTAACTTGTAGATAGATGCACAAAACTAAGGCTCAGTCTATGCAACAAGCCAATATGGAGACTGACAGATTTTCCCAGTGGGCACCATGGTCCTGCAGGTCCTACAGGATGAGCTTTTACCACTTTCTGAGACCATGCCACTTCACAGAAAACTTACAGCTGTTTCCTACAACCATGTCTCAAAACCAATAGTGACAAATTGTTTTGGCAGACTTTAAGTTTTCCTCAATATGCAAGTCCCAGGTTTATAAACTCTTAAAACTTATCTTCCTCACGTTGTAAATCACATCCCTGATGTTTTACATACCTATCATTGCCAGCAAGGATGACAATATAGGAATAGCAGCAACACCACAGTAGCTTTTTTGATCATCTCTCAACACAAAAGTGAACGCATCTTACATACTGAATGGAAGTGCCTGCAGCCATCCAGCTTTGCAGCTCCAGATCTCTATTATATTTTTCAAACCAGCCAACTGTCATGACCACAATATGTTTCTCAGATATTCTACCATCATAAATTTAGCAACTTAATTTCAAGTTCTGAAGTCAGTTATTTACGCATATACACCACAGATTTAAAGACAGAGGCCTTTTGAAAACTGAAACCTCTAGAAAAGAAAGAGAAGGACCTTAGAAAAACAGTGGACTAAAGCATAATAAAATAATTATTAAAAAACCCAAATACCAGATAAGCCACAACAATACAAAGGTTTGACAAATTTATCCAGGGAAAAAGGAACAGACTTGTTTCTTTTTAGAGAAAATTTTGGAATTATTCAACTTGCATCACTGCGTGATTTACTTCATCCACAAACAGCAACCGGTTCAAAGCGCAGTTAAACCAGGCCCTCAGCTCTTGAAAACAAGCATTCTCTGAGAATCAAGACTACATCTTCTGTCACAGCTTTCACGCTTTAGAGACCAAAATTGCCCCTTGTGAAACCTTGTGCTTCCCTGGCACAATACCCTGTTTTGCAGATGGCTGCAAGGACTCATTCTCTGAAGGACTGAAATCTAGGGAATATCCAAGACAGCTTATGGATCCAATTGCTCCCCTAATTTAAGGAAGAGCCTATAAAAGCTTCTGTCTCAGTAACCACTGAACAGTTATTTCACATAATTTCCAAACTTCCCAAGTCTCTTAGAGTTTGAAATCTCAAGTCCCAAATACTCTGGAAATTTTAGGGACTATTTCCTTTTTCAGAAGGCTGGCTTAAAAAAAGGAAAAAAAAAAGTCCTTACTATCAGCCAGCAGACTTCCCACAACACAAGCTCAACATCATTATGTGACAAAAGGGGTTAACTTATCAAATCCCATTAAACTATAATCAAGGGCCTTTGTATTCAGCTTATGCCCTTGCTTGCATTTGTCAAGGGATGATAACAGACGGCTTACAAACTCTCTTCTCATTACTAATTCATTTTTTCACACACCTGTTAATTATTAGCAGCACATAATTATTAACAAAAACCATGCATCAAAGAGGTTATTTGGATATATTGTCACCTACATCTGATTTATGCCAGTGGAGAAAACCATAAATATATTTCAATGCGCATGTAAGACTGGGGGGGGGACAGACAACAACTTGGGGGATGAGGAAGTTGGGTGGGTGGGTGTGGTTTATGCAGTTTTTCTTTAAGTGCAAGTTAAAATCATTAACCAAGCAAAGCGTTGTCTATTTGTGTTCCCTCACCCATTCTGGATCAACATTGTGAAAGTGTAGTTGTTAAAATTCAGTGAAAAAATACCCAAAACCCATAGTTAAATAAATCAAGATTCTTGATGCTTGTAGCAAAATACAAAAATACATAAAAAATATAAAATTAAATTAAAATTTTAAAAAAATCCCACAAAAAACATACATCCAAACAACAAAAAATACAAAAAAAAAAAAAATCCAGAAGGTTTTTTAACTCCAAAGTTCTGGATAAACTGCAGCATGGATAGTTAAACCCCTCTATTACCTTAATGAAGTTTCAATTGCCAGTAATGTTCTCTGTGTCCCATTATAATGGGCTGCTTCAGTGGCCTGTGTTTACCATTGCCTCATACAAATACAGGAAAGATGAATTCTGTAAAATTAGTTATAATTTCTATAAAGAGCATGTGGAGACCCAGTTATACTGCTTAAGATCACTGTCACCTATAAAAGCACTACATAAAAAAAAGGCATATTTAAATGTAACTGATGGCTATTCATCTCAGAATACATCATCTTGACAGGAACTCCAGGAAATTTTAAAAGGACAACCCACTGACACAAGAAACATAACACAATGTTTTGCCTCTATTCTTAAACTTCCACAGTGTTTCTCCCCCTGCTTCAAAGGCTAACAAACTTTTGAGCAAAACCATCAGAAATGGAATTAAATTAAAATTACAAACCCCACGGAACCCAGGAGGCTGAAGCATCCTGTGAAAGTGGATCAAATTCCTATTCTTTGGATAGCAAGAAACTAAATCACTAGTGGATCAGTCATGAATGAATGTAACCTGGACATATGATATCACCTTCCTGGGGCACCAAAGAACAGATGACACAGCTTCTTAAGATGGAGAGCAAAACATCCAAGCATAACATACTCTCCATAAGTCAACACTGACATGGGCATAAACTTGGACCTCAGTACTTGAAACACAGTGTAGAAGACTGATGGAGATCTGAAATTATTAGTAAATACTTAGAGCACTCACCATTCAAATCATGCTCTCCTGCCCATCCTTTTAAAGAGAGATTCACTATTTTCATTTCAGTCATCACCATGCACTACAATGATGGTTAAACATCACATCTGAAATCTGATTAAGAGCTTTATTATACCATATTGTAAAATTAGATCAATGCTTTTCTCATTGTAGCTCAATTGTTAAGCAAGATTTGTAAGAAACCCATGCACTTCTGATAGCGTTCTCCCAGAAACACAAAGAACTTCACTGATTAAATTCCAAATTTTAATATAAAAATCCCTCCTTTTTAATAGGCAACTTTTGATAGCCAGATACAGTCACTGCAAGGAAACAAAAAAGTTTTGTTCTCACAGCTGTCTTGTTGTGTGAAAATGCTCCAGAAATTTCATGCTACTTATAACATCCAGGTTTGAAAGTCCTTATAGAGCATTTAAATACTTCTCAAAAGGGTTGATTCAAGACATACTTTAAGGGTCCCTGCAAACCAAATCCAATGCCTCCAAAGTCAGTTTCCTAGATATTTCCTCATCTATAAAGGAAGGTACTGTACAATATCTACTGCCAAACGCTGAGTGCTTTCCTTTCTAGTCACTTGTAATGCAGTTCCGGAAGGTAGCGCAGTGCTCAATGTCAGGACAGTTAACATTGGTTGTTCAAAAAGGAACCAAAATCCAGTCTTATGTAGCATAAATAAACAACTCTTTTGACAGTCCCCAAAAGGGAAGAAGGAAAGTAAGACCTTAAACCAATTCCATTTTAAACACTAAAGAGTAGTACCAAAAATCGAATAGGGGATAATCTAATTTCATTCTAATATAAGGAATCAAAATAAAAGATTTCACAGCAATATTAGAAAAATTATATAGCAAAGTAACAGCAATAAAAAGAACCTTTACTGACCAGGCACAAAATCTTTTATCTTTTTCACAAAATACCCTTAGGTGTATTGAAGGTTTTTTAAAGATATTCTTGTTGAAGTGCTAAGGAAAACTGAAGTTGACACAGTTCTTTCAGTTCTCTCTTTTACATGAAGGGATTGTGTCCACTCATTAAAAATCTAACTTGCAAGGACAAAAAATATTTAAGAAATTAAAACCTCGTCTTTGTTTAAAAGCCTTGCCAGTTTCTGTTCTTAGTGATTTATTTAAATAAAATGTTAAGTAGTAGGTGTTAATAAAATTACACATGTGATAAAATGACTATTCTTTTAAAATCTGATCTGTAATAAATTTTATAAATTCTGATTGCTAGTTATTCAAGCCGTCAAAGCTTTGCCAACAATAGCCAGCAGAGGTCTATTACTGAAGTAGTATTAATATAGACATCATCACCAATTCAAAGCAGATAATAAAGGACTGACACATTTATTATCATTATTAATTAACAGTTTTCTGAGATGGAATTAAATCAATATGCTGCTCTGATATCATTTTAACTAGTTATGCAAATCAAACATTTAGAGCCCATGAAAGGATATAAATGCCATTCAAAATTCACTTCACACTTATTACTGTAATATCAGAACTTTCAGGCTTTGCTAGTAAAAAAAGGACTTAATGCTCATTTAATTACACTCAGACATAAAGCTTATGGAATGAAAGTTGAAATAGCTGATTAGTTAGGAAGTCACAGTAAGGCTATAACACTAGGGATAGACAATGAGATAATAATGTGAAAATGCAGAGCTTTTGCTCAGCGTTGTTCTGGCAGATCCTATTAAAAAGAACAATGACATGTGTAGGAGAAAATGTTTTAAAATTACAAAGTTGAAGAATCCTTCCTAAAGCTAGGAGAAAAAAAGAAACCATTAGTTGTCACTTATATAAATACAAAAATGCTATGTTAAATCATGTAACATTTTTCTAATTATGCAATTACAATATTTAATCTTTTATATGTGAAATTTTAACTATTTGTCTGCATAAACAACAACATTAAAGAACCTTCTTTGTCAGAATAAGATTTTGATACACTTGCCAGCAGAAAATTAGCAACAATCAGCCTGGCAAACAGATCCTAACTGATGCCATTGGAGATGACAGCATGACAGATTAAAGAGCCTAGGGTAAGGTCAGTGTTGAGACCGAGCTGACTAGCAACAGCAAGCCCTTGGCTAACCACACTGGCCAAATGAGATTAGGTTCTAGTCAACTCCTCCAGCACCATGGAAAAGGAGCATCTCTGAAAAGCCCACATCACAAGGCAAAATGAAGGCGGCTGACAAAGAAGAAAGGAAAGAGACCCAGGAGTCTTTTGATCTTGTGCATCTTTGATCTTTGGTCTTGTGCATCCATCACAAGAGCATTGTGTATGGATGTTGTTTTGCAAGTGTGAAGTATCTTCCTTCCACCTAATCCACAGGAGACTTTAACAGGGTTCCCAACAGCTCAGAATCTCACTAGTTCTATGCATCCTGCAGTGCAGACAACATCAAGAAAGCTCAGGTTTCGCCTGTTCACTGTGAATATCCATCAAGCTACAACAACTTTCAAAATTAACAGGATCTTAACCTATATTTTTCCTGAAGGTGTTAATATATCAGCTTTGGTAACTGTACACCCGCATGACTTTCACAACACTGCACTGGGCTTGAAACTTATTATGGAACTAAGACTGTGGGAGAGGAAGGGAAGTGACAGACTTAAAGCAGTGCCTAATTTTATCATGTTCACAAAATGAAAGCTTTGGCAACCCAGGAAGATTTCTCCATTCAATATGCTCCATACTCCAGGGACAATGCTCAGCCTAAGTCTTAAAATGAGCAGTCACAGAATAGATTTATTTTGTGGAAAAAAAAGATCTTTTGCTTACTGACCAAGTAGGACTTAGAGAATGAGGTAACATTTTTAGGAGGCTAAAAAGCTGGATCAGAAAACCAATAAACTATTTCTCCACAGTAAGGTAATGCAGATCTCACTGCTCAAAACTATCATAGATTAAAAAGCAATGCATACCAAGAAAAAAGGCTGCAATTTTATGAAAATGGTAAAAAAAGCAACCTGTCATATTCTTACCATTAATTAACTCAGTATCTAGGTAACTGAAAATACTAGGCTTGCTAACTAATCTGACATCAATCAATAAAGTAAGGGCAAGCATGTTCTGTCAAAGGTAAGGGTACAATTGAAGTCTTGTTTCCACATTCTTTCCTGAGTCATTTTATGATTAGCAAGAAGCCTCACTAGTAGCTAAAAGAAAATTTAGACCTATGAACTGAAGACAGGTGAGGCAGCACTCTTCACAGAGGAACCCATTCTGGCAGACATGTCACACAATTTTGCAGTTGGCCAGTTCACTGACTTTCAAATCTACTTGGAAAAAAGTTCTCTCTTTTGTCTGTGCTACAAAACCAGAATATGTCATCCTGTGATTTAACACTTTTTGCACCCTGCCTCCATACGTGTACTTGGACGCTAAACAGACATACAAATTGCGTGCCAGAATGCACTCACAAGCCTAACTAACTTCTCACCAGCCTATTTTCCCTGTTCAACAATACCGCAGCAGCAGAAGCCTGTCAAACACCAGTCAAACTGTGCAGTTCTGGTGTCCAAAACATAAAAAGGACAAGGAACTGTTGGAACAAGTCCAGAGGAGGCCACGAGGATGATCAGGGGATTGGAGCACCTCCTGTATGAAGACAGGCTGAGAAAGTTGGGACTGTTCAGCCCGGAGAAAAGAAGATGCCAGGGAGACCTTAGAGCAGCTTTCAGTACCTAAAGGGGGTCTACAAGAAATCTGGAGTGGGACTTTTTACAAGGGCATGAAGTGACTGGACAAGGGGGAATGGCTTTAAACTGAAGGAGGAGAGATTTAGATTAGACATTAGGAAGATTAGACTGTGAGGGTGGTGAGACACTGGCACAGGATGCCCAGAGGATCTGTGTCTGTCCCATACCTGGGAGTCTTCAAGGCCATGTTGGAAGAGGTTTGAAGCAACCTGGTCTGGTGGAAGGTGTCTCTGCCCATAGCAGGGGGGTTGGAACTGGATGAGCAGGCAGGTTGGAACTAGGTCCCTTCCAACCTGAAACATTCTAAGATTCTATGAGTCTTATTTCTATAACCAGACCTTGAACTGCAAATATGTAGAAATGGTTTTGTTAGAAGGTACTTACCCAAATGTCTCTGGATTTAAGGTAAGCTCAGATGCTTAACCTCTCAGAGGTCAAGATATTTTGTAATAACTAGATTTCATGACAAAGAGGAGGTCAGGTAGTATGGTGAGGACCTCGGTATAAAATCTGGAGGAAGCTTGTGTAATGCCCAAGGGACTGGGAGAAAGAGGAGAAGGAAGAGCCTGGCATTTCCAGGATGAAGTCTAAATTTGTCAGCAGAGTGACTCACGTGAGTCTCTGTTCAAAACAGCATTGTAACGGCAGTTACTAGGAAGCACTGGAAAATATCCAAATGTTTAAAGAAAGTGAGATTAGAATTATGGAATGGAAAGCTCTTGTGGTCTTTTTTCACAGGAAATAGCTTCTATTACAGTCCAACTGAATTGCTGAAGTAACTGACATCATGCAGAAGATGTACCTGCTGACACACAGGGTTTAGGTGTTGCCCTTTGTTTACCCTGATTTGCACCATACACTACAACCCCCAGATCACCGACAGTTACATATGAAACCAATACCACTAAAGCCTTCAAGGGCTCCAAGGAGTCACTGCTCTGTGTTAATGTCTTCTTTTGTCTGTATTTAACAGAGGCGAGGAAGGTCTTTTCCAGATGACTTGTTCTTGTGAAGTACAATACTGACCATACACAGCAGATCTGATGGCAGTTTTCAAACCATGGATGAAGGCATGAAATAAATCTCTGTTTGCAGCTAGCACCTACCTGTCTGGAGTGATCCAGAGTTAATCCCTGGCCATGACCTCAGAACTCCTCATTGCTCTGCCACTTTAAGCACCTATTCCCAGCTCCCAGGGAGACTGTAGCTGGGAAAATTCTCCCTGAAGTGTCCAAAGTGGTGTTGAGCACACTGTGCAAGTGTCTCCTCTGGTCTCAAGGAGAAGAACAGGCATCCCTGCACCTCCTGTACCAATGGACTCTTTTTGCTTGATGTCCTTGGGCCGGTGCTGGGATTGGCTGAGTGGATGTGGTGCAGCAGGAATGGTAGAAGAAAGATGGTGTGTCTGAGTCCCTGCTTCCCATTGTCTTTATCTACAGGTTGAAATAAATTCATGAGGAGGCTTGGAAACAGGGACCAGACCAAGAGGTTGCCCTGCTTCCAGTCAATGTCCTTCACTATAAGATTCAAGAAATAGCTTCTCTTTAGCAGGATCTTCCAGATCCACGAGGTTTTAATATCTCTCTAACGCTTCAGTGGGATGCTTTGCTCTAGAATAGCCTAAACCTGGTGGCCAAAGCACTCAGCTGAGCACCGAAGCTGAAGTTTCAGGCCCCTTGAACCTAAGAGAACCTGGAGCAAACATCTCCTTCCTGGGCAAGCCACCAAGCCACTCTGTCAAATGGGACAAACAGCACTAGTGTTTCCAGAGAAACCAATGATTATTATGATACTTAAGCCTAAAAAATTGTTTCTATTTGCTGAATCTCACTTTTGCAGATGTGGCATTTCCCACATCCACAGTCAGCAGGTTCTTCACTGCAGCTCTGGCCTAAGCACCCACAACCTTCCTCTGTCCCCTGCCTGTGGCGTCCATCTCAGCATCCCCAGGGCTTCACCTACACCACTGCACTGACTTTTCATCATGGTGTTAAACTGGCAGCGTCTCTGGTCATGAGCCAGGGCTCCCAAACTGGGACCATGCCAGGAAGATTTGGGGTCTTCAGTGTTCAAGTAGAGCTGGGAAGAAGGGAGAGGAACATCTTAGGTTGCTGTCACAGATGTAATCTGCACTTCAGGTCCTGATGTGAAAGGTTAACCAATGTACAGGGGGTTAGGGTTAAGCCGCTTGCTTAACAATGTTACTGCTTACTCCTGCTTACTCAACAAATGTGTGTTCAACACTTATCATGCTTGCCGGAACAGGGTGGGAGGACCAAGGCTATTGGTAAGAGGAAGGAACAGTAACTCCTGTTCTCTGGACCCCTAAACCGGCTAAAATCAGCTTTGTGGTTTGGAAAGTGACTAAATCACCAGGGAACATGCACAACGACTAGAGATGAAAAGTTCAGGGAAGACTCGTTTACTTCATCTTGAGACCCTCACCCACGACCACCAGGAGACACTACGCAAGCAAGGACCTCTTACCTCATTATAATACGGAGCAGGGATAGGTCATGAATACGTATAAGTGTGTTGCATAATCTAATGCATATATAATATTTAGAGGATAAACATAGAGGAGAACAACGCTGGGGTGTGCATGCCTTTGGAGGAGCAATCCCCCATGCACCTCAGCACTGAATGAATCATACCTACTTTACAACTTCAGTGAGTTCTGGAGTCTGTCCGCGTATCAGTCCCAGGCTCGTCCCTTCTAACTTAACCCAGGTGCCTGAATTTGGAGCCTGGTCACTCTAGGTTCCCTTGACAGCCTCTGGAGAGAAAGCAGGTGAAGGCAAGCAGGGGTTGAGGTTGCTACTCTCTTGCCTACTGCTAAGGGAGCCACAGGGCTCTGCCTCTCATTTTGGGAGTCACCACAGCCCCATTTGGAGAGAAGGATCACGGTGCTGAGATCCTCTCTGAGCCTGGAATTGCTGTTCCCAACCTCCCCCAGCGTTTCAGGTCCTCACCATATAAATAACTTCTTTCTTCAAAAGAGACCTTTCTTTGCACAGCAAAGTTGATACAATCCAATTCCAGCGAATGAGAGTCTGCCCTTGTTGGGGGACAGTGGCTCAGCATCCTTCCCGTCCGTCGGAAGGTGCACAAACAGGCTTTGCTGCAACACTGCTTCTCTGCAAAACCTGGGCTGAAGAGGACCCTAACTTCCAAAACCCAAAGCATTCAGGTAGTTATTCAGGGTTTCCACCAAGGCCCTACAGGGTGGTGACCCACCACAATTCCATTTTTTACCCCTACACATTTCCTTCCCGGGAAGCCTCCACCCACCATTAACTTTGCCTGAGATAATGCCAAAAGAAACAAAGTTGTCTTTTTTTTATAGAAAACATTCAAGCTTCTACCACAGAAACCACCTGATGGCTCAGTTTTCACTCTTCCTTAAAAAGTCCTATGGATAACTCCGGTTAAATACGAAGGCAAAAGAAAATACATCGATTGCTACATCCAGGAGATGCAGAACCTGCAGCTTTGCCTTAAACTGGCTGGTTTCTGTCACTACTATTTGCTGAAGAAAACATCTAGGCACAGAGTAAACAGTTTAAAACAAGGGAGGGTTTGAGGGCGATAGGAATGCCAAGTGGAGGATGAGCCAAATCCACATTTCCTACCAGCTACTGAAAATAAGTGGAGCTTTCTCAGATCTGGCTTTGTGAAAGGAACGGGTGTAGGTGTCGAATCAGGGGGGAAGCAGTGTAATAGCCAGGAGTGTATTAGTAATATGTACTTAGAAATCATAATAAGGCTGAATCACAAGTTACTCAGCACTTTCCCCATTTATAATCTTGAAAGCTTGTTATGACTAATGCAATAGGCACTGGCCTGGCTCAGCATATAGCTCTTTAAACAAACACAGACTCTGCAGGGCCAAATCACTGTGTGCCAGGGCTTGCACCACCTAAATTGAGCTGCCTGTTATGGATAGGGGAGTCTAAGCCTTTTCCCTGGGTGCTGTGCTCCAGCACACAGTGGGAATTAGCGGCCTTTGGAGATGCTCCAGGAAAACACGCACTGAGGAGAAAGAGGGTTTAAGGGGTGCATGGCACAGCTCCCCCTCCTCTGAGCTTGGAGGCTAGCCTCCCTGCTTCAAAAGCAGAGCAAGCCTGCTTTTTTATGCCCTTAATAACCAGCTGGCAGTGGCAGCTATGTTTCTGCATGCAGCAATGCAGGGGCAGGAGTGCCTCATTCAGCATCTAGGAAACCCAAACTTGATTTCCATGCCTGCTTGCAGCAGCCCAGGCTCCTGCCCTCCCTGCAGATGGAGGAGCCATTAGGTAAAATATATAAGATGCTGGAGGAAATGCCTGGATTCCTTCCTCCTGAGGAGCACAAAGATGTAGCAGCTCCTTCTTCCTGGCAGAATTATTTCAAAGTACATACAAAAGTATGTTAAGCAACAGGATTTGCCCCAGCAAGGGCAGAGCACATGGAAAACTGATCAGAGGATTAACCCCATCATGTATGCATGGGGTAACCACAGGACAGCCAGCACCAGGCAGCACATTGCACTCCTTATCCTTCTTCTGTTGGGTATTGAAAGAGCTGTTGCTGAGTTAGTGAGCAGCCTGCTGGATTATCCACAACACGACAAGGAGAAATGCCTCATCCACAGGTTCCAGGAGACCTTCAGTCCCAGGCAGATGCACGTATGCCCAGGCGTTTCAGAGGTCACCTTCCCCATGGCAGGAGATGATCTACCCCTGCCCAGGGTTTGGAAATCATAGAATCATAGAATAGTTAGGGTTGGAAAGGACCTTAAGATCATCTAGTTCCAACCCCCATTGCCGTGAGCAGCGACACCCCACATTAAACCATCCCACCCAAGGCTTCATCCAACCTGGCCTTAAACGCCACCAGGGATGGAGCATTCACAACCTCCCTGGGTGACCCATTCCAGTGCCTCACCACCCTCACAGTAAAGAATTTCTTCCTTATATCCAATCTAAACCTCCCCTGTTTAAGC
>JBCJKH010056172.1:961-11869 GCA_039877255.1 Loriculus beryllinus
AGTGCGCAGACGCCAAGAGGAGGAGACTTATGATAATAAATTCTTAGAGCTAGTTATAATATTCCCCACCTATATGCAGGAATTATGAATATGTATGTAACTAATGTAATGGTGAAAGTATATAAACCTGTAACAAATACCAATCACTCGCACCTCTGGCTACGATCATGCGCCCAGTGCTGTTTGCTTTTGCTTTATTGACTTTGTCCCTCAATAAAATCTTTTATCTCATTTAGAGGAGTGAATTCGTATTTCACATTTTCATTTAAAGTAATACTTTATTTTTTGTCATACTAGAAATTAAAGCACTATGAAATAAAGGATGCTGTATGTCCTTAAGCATTAAATAGAGAAACAGCAAATATTCAAAAGGTAATTTCTATATGCTACGATCTTCCTGGGGTTTGTAGAGGTAGAGTTTCCAGAAGGGGGAGATAAGGTTTGGCACATTTTTCTTCTCAAGTATTTAACAAAAACACATATTTCTCCTCTAGGAATGCACGTTACAAGACATTGAGACATTTGCTGCATTTGTGTTTACACTGAACATCCCCTATGGCTCTGCCTGCAGGTAGTTACTTCTGTGCTTTAAGCCACTTCTGCCTTTCTCTCCCTTCCACATCTGTATTGACTGAACAACAGCAATGAGGTGAGATTTGCACAGGTCACACTGCTGGCATCAGCCCTGGCACACACAGTCCTGGGCACTGGGACGGACACCAGCCTCATGGCTGAGGTGGAGGTTCCTGCCCTGTGAGGATGGCAGCCATACACTGACAGCTGGTGAAGGATCCCTAAACCAGTTGGGAAAATTTATGGAATGTTGTAAATTCTTAATTATAGCAATTGCTTCTGTGACAGCTTCAATGAGCATCACGCGTAAGCAGAGGCTTCATGATGCAGCAGCTTGGGTCTGGACTCAAAGCTTCTAATCCCAAATGCCAGGGGAAGCAAACTGGGGAGAGCTGTAAAAGAAGCTCTTAGCAAATACTGGTGGGACATCTGCTTTGAGCTCTGTTGAGTGCACTGGGCAGTTCCCAGCGCTCATTTGACTTGCAATGTGCATCACCATCTGGGAAGCAGAAATGTCAACATCCTCCTTAGCCTGTTTCAGTCCAAGCAAGCCTTGCCATCTGCTAGGCTTGTGTTGATATATTTAAAAGCTTCTGAGGACAGCAACTGTTGTTGAATGCTGGTGAAATACTCAACTCAGAAGTACTGATTTACTTTGCCTTAACTGTTTCCCGGACAAAAGGAGCTATTGCAATAAACTTGTAATAAGGCAGGATCTGTATTACATCAACAAGTGATTCCTTTATCTTACCCATACTGCTATATGATGCATAACTTTTATATGTGGCTTTACAAACACATCAGCAAAGATGATGAGGTACATACTTCCACCATTTAAATATCACTGAAATCTTCCACTCGGCCAGTCTGCTGCTGCACGACCCAGGCGGGCTCATACAAAGTCAGCGTGGCACCATCAGTGCAACGTGCACAGCAGATACTCGCACCACGAGGCTGGTGCCATGACTGCTGTCTCTCCACTGCAACTTGGGCTGTTGTCCCCCTCACACAGCCTCTCAGCATCCCCAGACACAAGCCTGGAGAGGAGGATGTGCTCAGACACACACGTATTTCCATTTGTCTCAGCTATAAAATGTTTACATTCAAGAGGCTGCCCTCTGGATAACTGAGTATCTATCTCCACCTTTCTTGTGAAAACTCTTCTTGTTTATGAATACTGTTTATTACAGCACTGGTTTGAATTCAACCAGTAAATAATTGCTATTCATTCGCTGGTCTTCACTGAGTGAAATAACTACGGTAGGAAAGATTAGGAGCATTTTATCATGGGAACCCATTGCAGAGCCTGGGAATGAAAGACCAGGTCTATATTCCAAGTCTGGTAGAAGAGACCAAAATCCAGTAGAACAGACCCAGATCTGGTTGAAGAGTCTCCTTATATAGTGAGGAGAAGCTTTAAACACTTGGAAATAGATTCTTCTAAGATGGGAACTATATTACTTGTGGCTTTTCACAACCAGGAAAACCAGACCTAGGTGTCTAAATATTACAGAAGGTTCAAGGCTGGGGATCCTGAGCCAAATGAGGCCCAGTAAGGTGAGTGCCTAGACCAGGACATTTCCTCTGCCTTTAACTCTTACTGTATTATACAGTTCCCTGTCCTGGCAGTGTCTGGGGATTTTGGCTTTGATTGGCAGGCATATCTAGACATTGCATTGGGGAACACATGCACGCCACAGGGCAAGAAGCAGAGTGCTGAGCAGACTGCAGCACTCAGCATCACAACATTCAGGATCCTTGCTGATCTACCTTTCGTGGTTTTAATTACAGAGTTCATAGTTTAGCTCTTATTTACTTTATTACTGGTATTTTAGAGTGAGTTGTACGTTGGTGTAAAAGGCTGGGATCAGAGAAGACTGTTGAATTTCTTGAATGGCTCTTTGCAGCCTGCCTGTCTGACCCAGCAGACAAAGAGCCATCTGTGCTGCTGTAGAAGAAAACCAAACTAAGAGCTCTCGGGGAAATTTATTACAGGTTTAAGAAACAGATTTCAGTTTCTCCCACAAAAAAACTTTGGAACTGCATAAAAATCAATGGGATTGTGGCCTTGATCCCTTCTAACAGTTTTTAATTCAAATATAGTCATATGTATTCATATTCATTAATGTTTTAAAATAATCCAAAACTTCTCTCCTTTTATTTTGCTGCTTTACTAGCACAGATAAACCTATTTAAAAAAATTTTCCAGAAGCTTCTACACAGAGTGACAAACGTGGCCTTGTAGTCACAGCAGAGCTTTGCAGTTACATGCTAACGTTTGAATCTGCAAAACCAGTTTGGGGTAAATTTTTTAGTGGATTATAATACTCCTTGATGTCCTGTTTCTGCCCTTAGGAAAACCTTAGAAGTGTAAGCCATATCAATACTCTGCTTGCTGAGAGTCTGTATCTCCAGGTGACAGCCAAGTCATGCTAATAGTTCCCTATACAAGCCGTGAAAGAAAAAGTTGGTCATCTAAATGACAGCCAGAAAGGACAGGCAGAGGTTAGAGGATAATAATGGAGTTTGTGGAAGACAAGGTACCTGTCAGGAAAGCATATGCTAACCCTTCAGAGGTTTCTCTGCGGAAGAAGACTCCTGTGTCCATACCCAGGAGGACAGCGTATTCTGAGCGTGAGAGAAAAATCCTGCAAGTATTAATTCCTTACTTCTGAGTAAGCACAGGGTAGTTCTTAATGTTACTGTAAGAAACATCATATTTTTGCACAATGGAAAACACTAGAGAGAGGATTAACACCTTTAATTATTCAGATTAATTAAGCTTTCTACTGAGAGAAATCTTTAACATTGTCACCAACAAGTCCAGACCAGAACATACGTCAGATACCAAGGAGCTCATTTTGTGAAAACAGCTCCTTTGATCTATTTTTTCCACCCAAGTCATTGGTTATTTATAGTTGCATTTCCCTATAGCTGTGGCTTTTACAATAATAATGGAAGTATTGAACATCTTAAACTAAACACCACACACAAATTGTCCAACAGAGTTAGATAATGCCTAATAAAACTGTTTGGGGGAACTGCTTCACTGATGAAGGATAACCCAGGATATCCAGACATTTCCATAATGTAAACTTGACGATGAAAAGCCCATATTGAGCCTGTTTTCATTGACTGCTCATTGCTGCATTCTGACTGTGGAGAATTGCGGGCTGTCACCCAAAGGCAGCTGCAACCCCGGCTGCAGCCATGGAGATGTTCTGGTTGGAAGGGTTACCTGAAGCGTATCTGGTTGAAGCAGGTCCAGTTAGATCAGGTTGTTCTGGGACTTGCGTGCATGGTAGAATGGGAAAATTAATTCAGTCCACCAGTTTTTAGTTAGATTCAGTTGGCTTTCAGTGATCCCGCTATGTGCACAGGGAGACATGGAGCTCAGGAGAGACATTTGCTCCTCAGAGTGACTGTAAATTAGTTCATGGTAGAAAAATTACTTTTTTGCCTCCTGAATCCTCAGTTAATAGAAACACCTTTTGCAGAACTGAGAAGCTAACTTTCCTTGAATCCTGCACTAGTAAATAGTTATTAGGATGTGAAATACATTGCTCCATTCAGACACTAAAGCTTCTTCAATGCAGGGAGCAATTTTGGTTTTCCTACACCATTCAAGTGCATTGTCACAGGTCTGTCCTTCCAGTTTTGGAAGATAGAACCTTGAGTCAGTGATAATCCTAAAATTAGAGGGATAGACTTCAACTTTGATATTCGAAGTTTTGTTTATGTTTGTTTTGTTTAAGTTATGTTTATTTTGTTTGTATACAGCAAGTCTGTTTAAAGGCATTCCTGGGAATAAGTAAGGCAGCAATGAGGATTGAGCTGCAGGTTAAGGGCTGCATAGCATTTCAGCTTACAGAAAGCAGATGTCTATCACCACCATAGCTGGCACACACAAAATACATAGAAGCCTGTGAATGCAAGAGGATTTGGCCACAGAAACAAATGAATTGGCCCAAGACACTCAGCGGCTGTACAAAACTTCTTGTCTCAGAGGAGAGACAGAGGAGAACCGACAGATCTGAATACTCACGGTTGTTATGGCCTCTGCCTGTTGAATGTGGTGATGGAACCTGGAACCCACACCATTCCTGAGACTTGGCTTCTCACATCCACTCTGACCTCAGTGAAGAAATGCCATAGCTTACTGCAATCAGGGCTGTGGAGCTTCTGGGCAGCACCTACAACATCTATGCACTGACAACTCACTGCCACCAAAAGGGCAATGGATTTACAGTGGTTGCTGCGTCAGGCACGGGAGGAGAGATTCACCATGAGCGGTTCAGTGGCAACACCCCTTAGCTAGCCCCAAGGATACTTCAGCAGAGAAACACTTGCATTAAGATTATTTTAGTGCAAGATTTTAATAAATTTCTAAACCTGAAATCTTATTTGTCCTGCAACAACTGACTAGTGCAATGGTGCTGAAAAGGATCAAGCACAACACTGAATCCCTGGCTCACGTGGAGATGAAATTGAGCTTGGCCAGAGCAGTGAAAGACCTACGAGGTTCCTGGGGAGAAAAATGTTTTTCAGGTCCTTATTTGAGTTACAGTTTTTACAGCAGGTGCTCGTCTAACTGTGCTTTTGTGATGCATGACTTTGCTTCTAGTGTGGTTCTGCTCTTGTTGATTAAAAACCTCTTTTATGAGTTAACAATTTCCCATTGCTAAGCAGAGAAACTTTCAGTATGTGTGTCCTAAAAATATCTAACATGGTTGAGGTTGTATTCGTTTACAAGGCAAAGCCTTCCCTTGTTTTTTATTGAGTGTGCTCTTGGGTTTTCCTACTGACTTGGTGACTCCCCATTTCTGTCCATAATGAACCTCATCCTCACTACCAGCTTCTCTCACAGTGTCCATTCTCAGGATGATCTTGCCTACTAAAATTCCATTTTAAGGAAAATAGCTACAATTAATTTCCATTGTGAGTCCTGGCTTCAGCCAGCCATCCGCTCACTGACATGTCACACCCCTGTCAGTGCCATCTCTTCACATTTCAATGGAATGACACATCTGGATTGTTAGTCCCTGTAATGCACCCATTTGTTCTTTAGTTGGAAGTCTGGATTACAGCCCTGCATGCAGGCATCTGGAAGGAGAGCAAGTCTCAGAGGACTGTGTTGAGTGGGCACCATCGGTGACACAATCCCAGTGCCAAGGTACCTGTCCAGCTGCTTCAGCATCCTCAAATCCTCAATCTTCAGCTGGGTCACTGAAGACTTGCGTGCACTCTCAGATAGTAGGTATGATACTGCCAGAGCTTCCAAGATCAGTTAAGTCATTAACTGATTAACTAACTTACAAATCATTTCCTCTAGGACCTTATCTGGCAGGGTCTTATTTTTGTACCTATGTAATGTCTTCTGATCCAGGTTGTGATCAGGCAGAACATCAGGAAGGTAAACTGAGAGGCACATTATTTTCATAAATATATAGATACTTCAGTCGTCCTTCATACACACTCACATGAAGCATACTTTTTCCTGTTAAGATCCCTTTGGTGGCTGTGACTAATGATCCCACCACCATCTCTGTAACTTACAAACCTACTTAGTGGAAGTAGAATTTCTTCTTGCCATTTCTCTTCATGTTGTATGTCAAGAGTAAGTTCTGAACTACCAGTATGTGCCTCTCCACTTAGAACACCTGATGTTTCCTGCCCATTCTGCCATACCTGAGAGTATGCTCTCTGGGCTGGAGACCAGCCTCCCTCCCTCCAGTTCTACTCCCAGTATTGAGTGCCTGCTCAGCACTCCCACAAATCCTGCTTTCTTCCACACAGTTCTTGCAGCTCTTCTCCAGCTCATGTTTGTATTGAGAAACCAGGGATGAGCTATTTAACAAAGGCAGATCTCAGTGTTTAACGTTTCTCATGTTTGTGATTATTTTAACTGTAAGACCTGAATTAAAAGACTTTTGTTTTACATTTAATTTCTACAAAGAAAGTAGAAAACCAGGAAACAAGCATTAATGAAGAGCTCTGATATAAATGTCCTGGCATGTTTTTAATCTTTTAATTATACTTTGCATCTCAAGTGCTTTTTAATATTAAGCAAAATCGGATTTCATAGATGTACGTCAGAAAGACACCTTGAGCTCTGCTTCTAAAGATATAAAGTAGGCAGCTCATGAAGGTGTGGTATAGGTCTAACAACTTCTTTATGTTTAATTACAGTTAAATTCTAGTCCATTGAAGAAAGAAAAAAAGGTTAGCATGATAAAGGATAAAAATCAAAGTGAAAGAATAAGTGCAAAGAAAGGCAATGCACAGGAAATAACATATTCCCATGATACTATAAAATCCCTTTGGTGCCAGCCATCTAAATAGCTGCAAATACCAGCGGTTAACATTGGCAGAGATCCTTACCAGTGAGCACAGCCAAAGGCAAGCAGTCAGGTACCTTCAAAGACCCATTCAAGGCACGGCGAGTGTCAAGGGAGGGACGTAGCATTTCTCCTTTAATGTGCAGCCATCTGGAATTGTGCATTGAGAGACTGGGTGGTCAGGCTTCAAAAAGAAACGCGACTCCTCATCCTATTGAGCTACAGCCTTCTTCAGTGCTTTGCAGAATGCACAACTTATTTTTGTTGAAGTTCAACTTTTCATATTTAAATGGTTTTTTTTTAATTTTGCTTCAGAAATACAACTAGATTTGACATCTTTAAATCAAGTCTGTTCTGTATCCTGTAAAGGACCTACAGTTCCCTGTAAATCAGTTGAACAATTGTCAGTGTGATGCTTCAGCTTGTTTATGCTCCACTCCTGAACCACTGAGGGGTTTTTTAACTTTAAAAGAGCAAAACAATTTTGAGAGGTTTTAAGTACTGCAGAGATCTTCCTCATGATCTGTGAATAGCACCTTTCAAACAGGAACAAAATAACCATTTTTTTCTATTCCCTGGGTTAGTTTTGCAAACTTGAACTATTTTTTCCCACCCCCAAAAAATTAGCAAAATAGGACAGTTAAGGTGTAGTATAAACAGGTACCATGAAACCACTGTATCAGTAATTTTGGTGTTATTTTTGGTAATATTGGTGTTATTTTTAATCACAAATCAAATATGATTTAGCCTGTTGAATTTATCTTGTCCTTAAGGTTTTATATGCAATCTGAAACTTCAGCATAATGCATACTTTGAAGTGATTTTACAGATCCATTAAGAGGAAGAAGAGCCATAAAAGTCCATTTGGTACAGATATTCTAAGGCTTGGAGTGTTGGCAGTACCCTTTATTCTAGCTTTCTTCAAACACGCAGAAAAGAAGACTGAAATGGCTGCATTGATCTTTCAAATGGACTTAAGAGTTCATCTTTTACAAGGTAGCCAGTCTCAGTTAAATCACTTGTTGATGGAGATGTCCCCCTAAGAAGTTATTCTCAGTTTAAGAAAAGCTCTTTTGATATGAATCATCTATTTTCAGTTTTAACTTTGGTCAGATGACAGATCAAACCCAGAAAAGTTTCTCTAATGAAAGGTGTAATGAGCCTCTCTATAGCCCATCCCTGTAATGCAGTCTTCCATACCCCAACTCTTGTGCTCAGTTTCTTCCTCCCATCATTTTTGTGGGCATTCAAATAGCTGTTTAACTTTCCAGTTACTACTTGGGTATTTCAAAGTTAGTCTCTGCATCCAGAGATCACCATCAATTTAGCTATAAAGGTCACCCTGGGAATTCACAGTTTGCACATTATTTCTGGTACAGCAGCATTGGAATACACAAGTGCTACAGTCTTAATCTACCACTGATGCATTTCATTTCCACTGAATGTTATGATTACTGCCTAGGATTTCACAGACCTTTGAAATGGTGCCTCTTTTTAAGCCCACTCTCTTGCTGTAACTTCAAAATTACCCTGTATTTATCTTTTTTTTAGAGCATTTACCACAAAAGTGACTTTCCCTAAACTATCCTATAAATTGGAATATTAAATAAATGAAAAATGCATATCTATTTTAAGAAGGTTGCAGTGAGAGTGTGGAAATAGATATTCTGTGTAATCTAAAGGGGGTCTTTAACTAGAAGTCAAGAAAGAATACTCTAAATTTCAGGATGAAAGAACCAGTTCAAGTTTCTCCCTCTTTCATAACTCTCCATACTCATGTGCACAATCGCCAGCATTGTTCTGTCTCAGCTCCTTCCTTACACAGGAGGGATAAAAACATTGCAATACTTGTTACCTCACACAGCTCTATGAAGAAAAAAAATACACTAAAGTGTCTCAGGTGCAAAAATACTGCAGTAATAGAGCAACAAGCATGCTACATCTAGTTAATAGGAAGTAACAACTCACAAGTTCTTACTACACAACAGTATATTTTATTACTAACAAAGACTGTAATAACAAAGCTCCTCAACATGTGTATAAAGTCATCCATTTATAAACATGACTGTAAGAGTGAAGGGTACTTAGTGTGCATTTTCACAGGAGAGTTTTCAGATCTTTCTCACTGTCCTTCCCAACAGCAAGAATTCTGTCTATTTTTAACGGGGAAATTATAAAAGAAATATCATATCTTATTGAAGGCAATAAATTACAAATGCTAAAATGCACACACCATAATAGAAAGATAAATACATTCAATTTTTAATGCATGGTGGATAAAACAAATAACTTTGGTTTATCAGAACTGTAGTCCCTGTTGATTCAGCACTTACATGATTTTTTTACCATGCAGTTTTGATTGACTGTTCAAAGCATCAGTATGATGCCCAAATTAGAACACAATTCTCTGCATAGTATCAAAATATTGAGAAATATTCTTATTAGTAATCAAATGCAAGATGCTGAACAGTCTTATAAAATACATTGACATTTAGGTTTAGAAAACAGAAAAATTCTGGCTCTAAATTATCTGAAGCACTAAAGTCATATCAACTTCACTGGAGCCACAATTTCTTAAGATCCAAGCAATGAAATTGCTACCCACGTCAGTAGTGCTTGCTTTTGAGAGCCACCCTATCATAAGAAAGGCTACATATATTAAGGCCTTTTTGATTTAAAGAAAATATATTGCTGTAGCATATAGAAAATTAAGCTTTGCAGAAAAAGTATTAAGGTCTTCTTTTAAGTAAATATATTGTTAAACAAGCCTCAACAGTTTGTTTTCTGCAAGATATTTCTCTACAGAATTAAAAATATTAAGTTACTTGCATAGATACAACATGAAACACATACTTTCACTGCAGCTCAGCAGAAAAACCCAGTGTGTACTTCAGGATCTGCCCTCCAAGCAGCCAGGAATCTGAAGTGTTTGCTTCTTTGGCACAACGCATGGGATCATCACACCAGGAGGGGCTACAGGAAGCAAATTTCTGAAGCAGTGCTGCATCTAACACATTGTCCCTGGAGCAGGATGCACAGATATCCAGCCAGCTCTGCTCCAATGCACAGTGTATGTCACATGTTACACATACAGTACAATCTGCTTTACGCAGAAACAAGTAACACGGCCTGAACACCACAGGACTGCTGACTTTAGTAACAACCTCGGGGAAGCATGTTAGCCTTACTAAGTTTGTACAAAACATACAAAACGCTAGTTATAAATGTTGACCTTATGCAGTCAATTATTTACAAAATTCATTTTTATGTACAAAATAAGTCACTATAATTCCAGATTCCTTTTCATATTCAGTGTACAAGCTACCGTAAACCAGTGCTATAATCAATACACCATGACACATAATTTAGGGACTATTTATAAATTTGTGTTTCCCTTATTTAAAGTGATACTGCTGTTAAACACAGTAAAAAAAGAGGAAAAAAACCCCAAGTTTTGGAAAATAACAAAGATGAAGATAGAACTTTCATGCCTTGAAAAGTAACAGTGCTTTCTAAGCATTATTTTAATACAATTCATTACAAAGTGGTTTTTCTATTGGGAATATTTGTTTCTCTCGTCTTCTTGTTAAATTATTGCTAGTCAATCCAGCCATATCCTACAGAACTTTAGTTTCCACTATTCCTGGATAGGATTAAATATAGTACAGTATTGCTAACTGTCCCCACAACAAAAACTACATCTTTTAAGTGCAAAGCAAGGTATGTCTATTTTTTAGTAAGGCACAGAATAGCCAGTATTTCCAGCGTAACACAGAATCCCTATTAGTTTAATACACTGCAAATGTTCATATAAAATTTCAGTCTTTCAAAGGATATTTCCAGTGTAATATAGAATCCCTATCAGTTTAATACACTGCAAATGTTCATATAAAATTTCACTCTTTCAAAAGATATTTCCAGTGTAATACAGAATCCCTATCAGTGTTATACACTGCAAACGTTCATATAAAATTTCAATCTTTCAAAAGATATTTCC
>JBCJKH010056172.1:28574-40827 GCA_039877255.1 Loriculus beryllinus
TCTGACTCACTTTTCACCTACAGGATTATTATTCTACACCATCAGGTTAGACGTGGCGAGATAGCTCTGCCTCAGCTGTCTACATACAAAAATACCATAGCCCCTCTCAAAGACAGGAGGGTGTACCAAAGCCTCACAAACAAGTCAACATTGAATATGAAGGATATCATTAATAAGAATTTTCTACCTGCTGCACCTCACCCAGCAGCAGTGTGATCTGCCCTGGAGTAAAATTTGTGTTACTTCCCAATCAAGCCTGCAGCCATACTGCAGTCCATTATTATACCTAAACTCTAAACCCAAATAACCACACCCACAATAGATCCTCATCAACCAGATTTCAGCAGTGTAGAAACTATGAGAAACAGTTTCCATTTCTGCCTTCAGTTTCTAGAGCACCTTCCTTCCCTCCATAGGTTACTGATGACAAAACCTTACATTTGGACAACAGGGTTTGCTATCTGAAAGAAGACTGCATAGACTCCTGAAAACAGTCTTGTGTCATACCTCAATGCCTCCAAGTACTAAGGAAAAAGAAATAAAAAAAAGGAAGAAAAAGAAAGTGCAAAGTATCCACTAAAAATATGAAGAACTAAATGAGAATTCAGCAGGTAATGACCAGAGGAAGAAACTCAAGCCAAAACAGGTCCTATAAATACTCTTTGTTTTTTTCCCTGATCTGTTTTTCCACCTCCTTAAGGATACATTCCTATAATGCCATTCATAGTTCAGACATTAAAATTTCTCCAGGTTTTCATTTCCTCATACTGGTAGGTTAGTAATTTCTCATATCCTTTGGAATAACCCCCAGGATACAGGCACATAAGAAATACTTAAAACTTCTGAAACCCTGCCTTATGGCATGCAGTAAGTAAATACATCACTATTAACATTTCTCTTGTTCCAGATACTTGTCACAGAACATGGCTAGAACAACCAGATCATCTACAGACTTAAATAAAAAAAAAGATAGCTACCACTGACTATCTTACTAAAAGAAGTAATTTCAAGAATATGTAAAGTTTTTTGACAAAAAGAAAAACAAACACAAATGAAGTGGGCCTCTTAGTAAAGAAACAGCAAAACTCTCAAGAAGCGTATCTCTTACAAGACACCCTGATGAGCTCTTACGCAAATTACAGCTTCATGTCTTTACAGCATAAAGTCTGATAAAAACCTCAACAGAGTCAGATCATCACTTTGTGAAAGCTATTGCTTCTGTGGGTACATACCCAGACCACGAGCTGCAATATCCGTAGCGAAAAGTACTGCTGCTTTTTTCCGAACAAAACAAGTGTAGACCTCCATTCTCTTCATCTGCTGCTGCTTGCCATGGAGTGCCAGTACAGGAAGACCAGGCTGAAGCTTACAGAACACTCGGAATAGATACTGAACCTACCCAACAAACCAAGGAAAAACAAAAGTTACCATGCAATGTTAAACTTGTTAAGATTGTATCCAGTATCTAGCAACTGACTTAGCACATCAACTGAAATATATTTTTCTCCACCCTGGAGACAAGAGATGCTATGGAGGAAGGAGGGAAATAGCCATACCTCTTTACAGCTTGCAAAAAACACAATGCTCTTCTTTTTCAAGTGACTTCTCAGGAAAGAGTATAACATGTTTACTTTCTGCTGAAGCTCACAAACAATGTAGTTCTGATCCAAAGTTGCTGGGGTACTAAAAAAAAAATAAATCCATTCAGACATCTTTAGTTGCCAAAACATTCAAATGAGAAAGAAGGGAAGAGACTGTACAGCCATACAGTATCTACAGAGCCACCTGACCTTTCTTCTATGTCAAAGGTATCTGACGTCAAATACCCAGAAAAAGGAGAAAAGAAAACGAGTCAGGATGAAAGTTCTCCCACTTTCAGAAACAAGTCTTAGCAGCATCACTATAAAGCTACTCTTGAAAGAAAAATCAATTCCCTCACTAAAAGCCAATGAGGAGGGGTGGACAGCTTTTGACAATCTTCTGGATTCATTTACTACTAGCAAGCCAAACTCCTTCCTCGGCTAAGCAGCAACATTCAGACTGCCTTGACTTAAAATGCAGTTTTGTCTATTAATCCTATTAAAACATCATTTGTGCTTAAGGCAATGTCAAAGCACAGTTTAATCATGTACAAAAAAAAAAACCCACTGATGTACTTCTACTGACAACACCAACACGCAAAGTGACCTTTTAAAGCTCTGAACTGTCATCTTAACTCTCCATTCTTTAAAAAATAAGGGGTTTTTATTTTATCTGTCATATTTGCCCTAGAAATACATAAAAAGGCTCATCTCTACAGTCCCTCTGCTTCATCCTAAACATCCTAAACAGTTTCCAAAATCACTTTACTAAGGATGGTCACCTGGGAGGATGAAATCGCAAGACACTGCTCCAGTTTCTATTCTACTGTTGAATCCAAATTATGCCACAGCACCTTTCACTTTGTAAATCTTGAAAATGTGTTTTCATAAGGTAATAACCTACTACACACTTAGGCAGTAAATTCTGAAACAAAAATTTTTTTTTATTTAGGTTATTATCTAATTGCTCTCCCCCAAATACTTAAAAAAATTAAATATACTTTAAAATAATCTTCACAAAAAATGTGAGATCTGAGAAGCAGTCCTCAAAATTAAGACTACATATTACACTTGCACACTCACTTCTGATAAGAGGATATTAACCACACTATTTTTTTTTTAGCAATCCTGCTTATTTAAGATGCCTTTGATAGCACTACTGATTAAAAAAAATGGCATTTACAATACAATGCAGAGATAATAAAATCAAATAAACTGTCTCAAGATCCAGCCTGGTTCTGCTGCTCATTTTGCTGTTTGCATTTCTCGTTTGCTCTTGGGAAAGCCATTTATATCACCGTGCTTCACCTTCCTGCATTTTACATATGGAAATATATGCATATGTCATAGAAGAGTAGAAAAAGAATCTTACATGTTCATAAGCAATTCTACACCTAGATGACTGAGCCCACAGGAATGCAAAGCAATAAATTCCTCATTTAGATTTCAAAAGAAAAAAATATGACAAAAAGCAACATGTCAGTTTTTCATGTAGTGACAGACTACTCTTAGCAAAGGCCTCCTATTCTGATCCAAATTAAATAGCATGACAGATTTATTTCGTGTGCACAGAGCTGGAGTCCTCAACGTGCACAGCAAACCCAGCACGTAAGGAAGGCACCAGACTCAACATGAACTAATGCATTTCCTTGGATAGCCAGATCTATCAAGAGCACACAGAACTGTACTTGTGCAACACATGTGGTGGCTCTGCACAGTAAGTATGCACATGCAGGAGTCAAGAAAGCCATACAACAACAAAAAAAAGAGCAATTCAGAAATGAGTGCTGCTAGATCCAGGACACTACTCGATTCAGGCTATAACCCACTGTGGAGCTTGCTTCCAGTTTGAGGAGCCACAAGAGAAGTGGAAGCTCAGCCTCCCTGTAACAATTTAGCCAGAAATAGCACCCTCTTATGTGTCAATTCCTTGCTTTCAGAAAGGCACACAATGGGATCAGACACTGTAGGAAGGAGGAGGAAGCAGATCATAACTTCTGATTTAGGAAACCGACAGTCAGAGAAGCAGTTAAGTAGGATCACCATTTGTTTAATCCCTCCAGGAAACATACCTGAATTTGGCTTTCTCATGAACCCAAACATATTCCGGATCCTTCAGACTCAGCCGTGCAAGATCCTTCACTGATTTTGTTTGTGTTGCAGAAAAAAGCAAGGTCTGGCGTTTCTTAGGTAGATTTTCAATAATTGCATTCATTGTATCAGCAAACCCCATGTCTAGAATTCTATCAGCTTCATCAAGAACTGAAATGAGAGAGTTGAGAAAATCTGGGTTGAGGTTTATTCATTTGAAAAAAAAAATACATTAAATTCATACAGTATAAAATTCTATGCCTACTTGAATTGCAGAGATTAACAGGATTCTCTTTGTTTAGTCAAGCATTCCATAAAATGTTCTTTTAAAAAGACAACAATAAAAAAATCAAAGCATTTCCCATAATCTATGCACTACAGCCCTCAGTTTCACACACTTTCACACACTGATGCATGAAAGATAAGCATTTCAAGTAAACAGTTTAGTAATTTGCATACAGACTGCAAATTACAAACTCCCTGTTCTATTAGTGAACAGAAGTATGGAATATAAAACAGTGCTGCAGCATTCAGGACAGAGCAAAACAGACTCTCCTGCAACTAAACTGAATTTACCATTGAAACACAGGGTATAAACACAGTAGCTCAGAAACAAAGGTTTACGAAAAGAGCCTACGTTTAATGTAATTCTTGTCTAACTGCCATGATCTGTACTAAGTGTAGCAAGCATAATTTCATATTTTATCAGCTTCATTAGCTTCTTAATTGCTTCCAAGTTCCTCAAGCTATGCTAAAGATTAGGCAGTTCTTAGTGGCAGACAAACCATTTCATTACACTGATTTTTTTATTCAGGTTCGAAAGATGAAAAGAAACAATGCTAATAATGTTAATAAAACAATGAAAGGAGCAACAATCTGTCTTAACATTCAGAGGAAAGAGGTTTTTAGAACTGGCCTAAAATACACACATTGCAATAGGCATTCCATATAGTTAATTATGTCAGTAAAAGCACGAGAGCCATAGCCACAAAGGAGAGGCCAGCACTAGCCAAGGCCTATCTAAAGGATTATATGGGACACTACATTTAGTTTTGGGTTCCTTACTACTTGTTCACCTACCTGTTCTTATCATTCTAATGATGATGACACCGTCTCAGATACCATAAAACATGTTCAGCAACTCTTCAGAGAAAGTACATTTAAAAACAGGGGTTTGTTGTCTTCTATTTGAATTTGCATACATGTGAACTTAAAAGCTATTTCATCTACATACTACAACCAGGATAAAATTTTACCCAAAGTGCTCCACACAATTATGAACTGTTACAAAGTATTTCTGACTACTTTCAAGTACTTAAAAAGACTTACTCAACATTTGCAGATCAGATGCATAGAAATAGGAAGTTTCATCCATGTGCTGCAAAAGCCGTCCTGGAGTGCAAATTAGCATATTTATGTGGTGAATTCTTTCAGACTCTTCTTTCAGATCCTGAAAAGGAGTTAAACCAGCTTAGCCCTTGTTGTTCACACTAGAAGCCCAGTACCAGAGATGGTCAGGTCACCTTAATTTCTTTACAGTTTTCAGAAAGAATGGTCAAGCCTTGCTCTTTCTATAGATACC
The DNA here is from genome assembly GCA_039877255.1 of Loriculus beryllinus. Classification (NCBI taxonomy): domain Eukaryota; kingdom Metazoa; phylum Chordata; class Aves; order Psittaciformes; family Psittacidae; genus Loriculus; species Loriculus beryllinus. The sequence continues at coordinate 33,828 of JBCJKH010056172.1, forward strand.
ACAATTTTTTCAGCATGCTCACACCCGTAGCTTGAGCACAAATTATTTCAGAATGATCTAAATAAACAGGATAGTCCTGGAAGGCTCAGCAAGAAGGTCCATCCAGTCATGTAACCTGGAAACACTAGCTATGCAAAAGCTTCAAAAGACACAGGGTACACAGACAACCAAAACGAGCAGGTGGCTGATAGTCTTCCATTAACTCCTCTCCTCCCTGACTTTTCATTTCCAGGGCTTCCTTCCTAAACTAGCACTTAACATAGTGCTCATTTATGCTTCCATACAGCAAGCTCCAAGAGAGGACACACCTTTCCTCCAATGATAAGGCCAGCTGAGAACTCATGATTCTTTCCCACTTTACGCAGAACCTTGAAGGTTTGATATGCCAGCTCCCGGGTAGGCGATATTATCAAAACTCCCAGTCATCAGCTGAAGTCCACTGGTGGCGATACAGGAGTTCCAAAGCCTGGGAAAAAAATTACCATATTCTCATTATAAAAATCTCAGAAGGAAAATATGTAACAAGAGATTGGTAACAAAAATATCATTAAAAAAATATAAAGCCACACTAATTAATGACTTAAAGAAACATCAGTATACACTTCAGTGTATACAGGTTTGATTACATATCAATCCTAACTGATGGTACTACATGCTGTAGCAAAGTTCCTCAGCATCAATCTATGACAGACAGTAATGGGCTGTAAATCATAAGCATTTTATGGCACAATTAATTCTGCTCTGCTAAATTCTGGAAATTAAGCCTTGATCATTTATACAAGAATAGAAATCAGTGTAGAAAAATCACTGTTCTTATCAACTTAAGGAACAATAATTCATTCATGAGTTATTTCATGCTCAAAGTTTTGTGGAAACCAGAAACAGAATGAGCAATTAGAAGAAAGTCAGCTATTGAAGCTTTAGTTCTGGTTATAGACTTCAAGCAGTACTATCCACACACGCTATAAACAGATCATTCTAACTGAAGTCACCATACACCTCAGACCACAATTATTCCTCCTCTTATGAATTCACACTGCAGAAACACTGTCTTAGTCAGCTAATCCTTGCACAAAGATTTCATAGGTATGAATACCCAAAGCACCCTGAAATACTGAAGGCTGTTAAACAATTGTTGTATAATTACCACATTTGTTCCCTAAAAGCATTTAAAAATAAGGTTTGTAAAACAAAGTACTTCTAGAATATCTAATGAAGCTCTCTCGCTTTTGTTTCACAAGACCATCTTGTGAAGCTGACTATGGTTTTTTATTCTTTACTAATAAAAAATCTTTAGAAAGCATTTAAGCAGAAATTTTCTCAATGACAGAGGGTATTCAAAGCACCTACTACTGGTCCACAGTTACTGACAGAACAGGCTCCAAAGAAATTTATGCTCACAAAAATGCATGCAACAATTAAGCAAAAACACATAATCAAAACAATGTTTATTTTTCCCTTTATCTAATCATAATATGATGCAGTTTGTATCCAAACATGATGTTTTGAGTAAAACAGTCAACCATATACTACCCATTACAGAGATCTTCGTCCTATTTTTCTGCTTGCATCTAGAAGTGATTTCTATGGAATTCAGAAAAGACAGGAAGGAAATGGAAGTCCACAATCACTAAGCTTAAGTTTGCTACATAAGGTCCAAATCTTGAAATTTTAAATGGGTGAAAACTACTTATTTAAAAAAAAAAAAAAAAAAAAAAAAAAAAAAAAAACAAAACACAAAAAAGAACTCTAAGGTACTGAAGAAATTTCACCCTTTTATTTCATATACTTAAATTTTCAATTTTATAAAGAATTGGACAACCAGAGTTGCACCAGGAAAACAGATTCCTGAGAAAAAGTAATAAAGCACTTCCTAAATCACATGGTCTACTAATGTAAGGATCAAAATGTCAGAATATTCCTTGGCTTCCTTGGAACATTTAGATTAGCTAAATTATAATTTATAACTTTTCTCCTAGGATCTATTAACCTAAGTCATTTGACAACCAGTACTTCACAGATAACTTGGTTTGAGCACAAATGGAAGGATGTAAATTACTTACTGGGACAATAAAAGCCAAGGTTTTACCCGATCCAGTCTTTGCAGCTCCAAGTACATCTTTACCTTGTAAAGCCAAACCTATGGTTTGCCTCTGTATCTCTGTTACCACACGATACTGAGCTTCCTGCAGTCCTAGTATTTGCAGCATGTGAAGTGACAGTGCAGGAGGGGAAGACAGAAAAAGCAAACAAACAAACAAAAACAATCATTATTTTTGTCTTGCACAGATTTCTATTCACAAAACACTGTACACAGCAATACTTAGCTAAAAATTAGTTTACATGAAAAAAAGGTTCAGATGCAGGTAAATAACATAGTCATTTTTACTTAAATTGGTTTCCAAAAAAAACTTTCGTACCTTTTAGGGTTTTCTTCGACAACGGGAAATCCGAAAATCTTTGAATTTCACTAGCATTTATCTGAAACAAAGTAAGTTCAATCAGTGCTTACAATCTAAGCATAACACAGAAATTAAATAGCATTCTTTAAGTTGCTGTTAACATAAATATGCAGTAGTTCAGTATAACATGATCAACATGATCCAAGTTAGCTGGTCAGGCAATCTATACAGGCTTGATTGAAGACAAACCACTCTTCTACTATGAACTGTTTAGGAAGTAGTAAGAGATGTAGACTAATAGTGCGATTTAAAGCTCAGATCATGAAACCAAACTAAAATCTAAGCTGAAAGGGACCTCAGGATGCCTCCTGTCCAACTTCCTGCTCACAGCAGGTCAGCTCTGAGGTCAGACCAGGCTGCTCAGGGCTTCATGAAATCATCTTGAAAGCTACTTGAAATCATTCAAGGACAACAGCCTCTTCAGTCAACCTGCACCTCTGCCTGGCCATCCTCATGAGGAAAACACAACACAGACTGTCTCTTCTGTAAACTTACATCTATTGTCTCTCATCTCCACCCCAAACACTCCTTCATGATCTCCCCCCTCCAATCCCAAAGTCATCTTGGCTACAAGACTGACAAGCCCAGTTCCCCCAGCCTCTCCTCACAGGGAAAGTGCTCCAGTCTCCAACATTTTAATGGCCCAACACTGAATTGGATCCACTTTAGTGAGGTCTTTTTTCTTATTGGGGGTCCAAAACAGGACACAGTACTCTTCCAAAAAAATAAAATAAAAATTAAAAAAAAAAATTAAAAATTAAAATCACATTTTAAGACAATACTGCAGCATGCAAAGGCTGAACTGCCTGTAGTGCAGCATGCAACAAGCCTCAGACATAACCTGCAATTAAACCTCATGCTAAGCATTTCACACATATATAGCATATCAAAAAAAAAAACCAAACTGGATTTCTGTAGCCTTTTTCTCCAAAATTATCCCAGTCACACTAACTGACAACAGAAATTATAATAAAACATCATGGCAAAACACATAACTAGCCCATGATTTATTATTTCTGTGTGGCTGCAACAAGCACCGAGTTTATAATCCATGCACACTAAACATAAATTCATTTTCCTGGGAAAATCCACAGAGGAGCAGTTTGGTTTTGGAGGCTACTGCAAATGGAGTAATGATAGTCATATCCCATAAAAGGGAACTTGAACCTCTTACCTCTCTTCTTTCCTAAGCATTCCTGTTTAAGAAAACAGCATTACTACACTCCAAAGTACACAGCTGTTACCTTCCTGAAACAGAGACCCTCACCTGTACTTTTAGCAACTGAACCCTTATGGCTTCTATTCACAAAGTCAGACTCCTTCATCTGTAAGGACCACATGCAAACACTGCTTGCAGCCTCCCTATAGCCTCTACTAGGGCCATGTCCCTTTTCCACCTGTATTTTTAGATTCCTTGAAGCAATGAGGATAAAGTGTATTCCAGCTGCTGTATGATATCAGTCATCACAAAATCACGTAAATGTTCCGCACGGTAAAGACCTGGTAAACAAATGCTTCTGAAAATAGCTCCAAATAAACACATTTCCCCCCCACTCCACATTTCCATTTTGACCCTAGAGTGCTAGCATCAAGAGCTTTTTCTTTAGGTTATATGATTAAAGATTAATGACTGCGACCTCAAAGACCCCAGAATAACCAGTGGAGGAACACTGGGGAAGGAGCCCCATCAACATGATCGCTGCACATACAGTTAAAGCCCCTGACTTAGCTGCTCTCTGTGACCATTGGTGGAGAGCTGTCATGGCTCTTGGGTGAATCCAGAGGTATTAGTGGGGCTAAATCTGGGCCCTCCGCAGAATGCCCTGCAGACCTTTAGTACCCTACAGGGTACAAAAAAGTACTGGAAAAGTAGTTCATTGTCCTGACACCTACTAATTACTTCTCTGTATGCATCTATCTCTACAGCGTACTTGAGAGCTGTTAATTAGACACACACACAACCCCCAAGAGCATGTGTCTGAGTCCATGAGCTGCCTCAATGGCTTACGAAAATGTTGAGCTGTCAAAGAGAGATCTTATAAAAAATGCAGTATTTTCAAGTCTATTCTAGTAGATCATTACAAGATGTGAACAGTTTCCACTGGCAAAGCTCACAACAACCAATAGAAGCAGGACAGAAAAATCACAGAACACAAAGAAATAAGACTACCTATAAAACCTGAGCAGATGAAGAGGAAGGTAGGCTACACAGCTCTGAATACATACTGAATAGCATCCATTAACTGAGATTTCCAAATGTCAAATTTGGAGCTTACATAACCCTATATTTGAAAACTGATGGTTTATACCTGTTTAAAGCACCTAGATCACACCGGCACTCTAATCAGCCTAGTTCTCTCTGGTAAAATCAACAAGAGTAATTTAACGCATGCATTTCATCTCTAGATAAAAGGTAATAACACCCTTATTAAAATACAGTTTTGACATCTTTCACATAAAGCTCTTGCAAGGTAGATTTCAAATTTTCACTGTGTTCTGGCAGACAATTAAACTCTCATAAACGTTACTCAGAAATCTTACAGGTGAATTACTTTTGTAAAAGCTACCTGTGCTGAGATGCACATACTTTAAGCTAGTACATTTATGGGAGGGGGGAAAACTCCTATCAGAAATCATCATAAAAATGTCTTTTTTTTTTTTTTACTTTCACAAACTCGAGTTTCTGAAAATTTCCAAATTCAGTTAATAATTTTTTGAAGATATTATATATCACATGCAATATCCCTGACACAGTTACCACCCCTGCTAATCTGTTGAGAATCTGTACTTGTGAGCTCTCCCTAATCTGCTCTAGGTGAGAGCAGCCAGCTGCTTTCAAATACTTCAAATGGTATTCTGATTTAATCTCATTAATTTGACATAAAGGAGACTAGAAAGAGTTTACACAAACCACTCCCTAGCACATCAGTTAGATCATTAATGCTTTTCATGAATGCAACTAGATGGAGAAGACAATTTTCATCACACCTTTACAGTTAGGCAACAAAGTCATTGTATCAACAGATAACAGATAACACAGAAAATGGTACCAAGATTTGGACACACTGAAATTAAATGTCATGTTTTCCATCTATGCTGCCACACATTTGCCAACACAGGTCAAAAAACAACAACAAAATCATTGCCAAAGTACCTTGGTTATCTCTTCATTATTGTTTAATTTTGCCTTATTTATCCATTGCAGTCATTCTCACACTGGAAATTATAGACAATATACTCTAAGAGGGAGGGGAAGGCAGATACTCTTGTGTTCAGAAGCCACACTACCCCTATTCCATGCCGCATCCAAGATGACAAAAGCGTATGAAGACCTAACTCACACACAGCCTGTGTGCTAGATCCCAGTCAGCACTCCTCACAGAGAGGAGCTTACTGAAGAGCTTTCTGATTCCCTGCCTCCTGCAAAACTCACTGGAGACCCCTGAAGATTTAAGCACACGGCACTTCCTGATATTCCCCACCCCTGCTATAACCAGGTCCAAGGTAATACAGCAGAAATGCAGGAAACCAAGGTCCCTTTGTCAGGGACCAGAAAAGGAGATATTAGGAACTGACGACAGGAAGCTAGGTAGGCATCTACCTGATGTTCATAGGTAGGAGACTCCTGGAACTAGAGAACAGCAAAACCCCAAAAAGAGTTGAGACCAGAAATTCCCAAAACAATCCTAACACAAACATTATGTTTACCCTGTCTTCATTCCAATTGATACATGCCTCACCACTACCAGCTTCCTCCCACTACCCAATCCTTACCTACACTGCCCCAAGCTACCCAAAGAGTTACCACCCATGTCCCAGAAATGTATGGATGTGCAGACATACACATTGATGACACAGAAGCCTATGATTGTGTGAAGCTTCAGAATACTAACTTGCTCAATCTTAGCCAAAGAAGCTCTCAGGATGTCTTCATGGTAACAGACATTTCTTCTACACCTCTTGTCATTACTTTCTGTGCAATCAACGACCACCACAAAGTCCCTACTACCAGCTCTGCCAAGTGCTGCTCACCCAAATACAACCACCACACTCCTCCTGCAGTAGCTGGAAATTCAGTGAAACTTGGCAGGACATCGAGCAACACCCCAGGCAGAGCACACCTAGGCCGTTATTCATAATTACAGTACTTTCCACTAACCAGTACATCTCAAAAGCTGGACATCTCCCAGAGGAATTCAAGGAAATCCAGGTGACAAAACCAACTCCACTGACCCTGGCTCTAATATTCAAACACCTATCCTGATTTAGGGTGAACAACACTCTCTACTGTGATGTTTGCTTCTTGCACCTTCTGTGGAAACAAATGTGTCCCATCTCCAGCAGCAAGACACAGAATCATGGAATGGTTTGGGCTGGAAAGGACCTTAAGATCGTCCAGTTCCAACCCCCTGCCATGGGCAGGGACACTTTCCACTAGACCAGGCTGCTCAAGGCCCCTTCCTCCAACCTGGCCTTGAACACTGCCAGGGATGGAGCACTCACAACTTCCTTGGGCAACCCATTCCAGTGCCTCACCA